>APFE030347267.1:180324-193589 GCA_000404065.3 Pinus taeda
TAAGAAAGTTACTTAAGTACATATAGTACACCCTCACTTCATCAGCTTACGAGCCCCGGGTTGACAATTAATACTAGCAATTTAGATAACAATAAATTGACTAAACAGAAGGTTATAGGCAACAAGCTCCCAGTTCAAACAATATTGCCAGAACTTGACGACGAAGGAAAAACTATATTGGAATCGGAAGCAGTCACAGAAACAAGACCTCGACAGCTACGAAATCAATCAATTTCGAAATATCTTATCAAGTGGAAGAACTTATCTGCGGAAGATTCCACATGGGAGGATGAGAATTTTATACAGAAATATCCAGAACTACTCAAGCGTTGAGGACAACACTTTTTTTTGAAGGAGAGGGGCATGTTGGGTCCCTATAATACTAGTGATTACCCCATTACTATGGTAGTTGTACCCCTTATTAATATTGTTGTGCCCCTATTGCCCCCATATTGTTATTACTGTGCCCCATAGAATCCCTCTATTGTTATTTTTGTGGCTTTATATTATTATTGTTAGGTCGGCTGGGTTATATTGTGACTCCTTAGACTCCTATATATAGAAAGGAGGTTTTGTCATTTGTATCATCGAAGAATTGTTCATTTATGTAATGTGAAGGAGGTTGCCCCCTCGAAGAGGTTGAATTCTAAGGCGTTGATCTATCTTTTCTTGAGCTGGTTTCATAACATTTCGATACCAAGGAGCATCATTTTAGTCAACGACGGAGGATTTATAAGTGCATTCTAGACTACATTGTGGGAGAAGATGGACAAAAACTTGAAGAGATCTACAACATTCCATCCACAGATGGATGGATAGATGGAAATAGTCAACAAAGCTTTGGTGCATCTTCTGAGGGGATACAAACGAAAGCATCCAAAGACCTGGGATGAAAATATGGTATATATACAAAATTATTATAATAGAGAAGTACATGCTTCCACATGAATCTACCCATTTGAGACTTTTTTTGGATGTTTTCCACCTTCACCTTTGGATATTGCATATGGGAAAAAAGGAGGAGTGAGAGAAGATATTACAAGATTTTCTTTGAGGGCTAAAAATTTTATAGAGAACATCCTGGAGATCCAACTACAGGTACATGAAACAATTCAGACATTGCAGGAGAAGTATAGGGGCAGACATGATGAGCACAGAATAGAGAAGTCGTTCAAGGTGGGAGAGAGAGTATGGATACAGTTGAACGAGGATAGGTTGTAGGGGCCTGGAAAGAAAATTAGGGCTCTCAAATATGGTCTCTTAGAGATACTAGAAAAAGTGGGTGATAATTCCTATCGATTCTATTTACCAAGATATATGTGCATTTACTGAGTTGTGAATGTAGAGAATATAAACTTTATGAGCCTTCTATGCTAGATCAGGAAGAGGAACAAATCGTGCCTTTTGTGGAGGGTTTGGCACGACAAACTCATGCAGAGTTGACAAAAGACACAGTTTTACAGAAGAGGTCCCGAACTACAAGATAGGGTCAACATGGCCTTTGGCAGATTGGACTGAAGTGATAACTTCCACACAAAGCTAAATGCTACACGAAAGAGAAGGTGGAGGAAACATTTCCTCACATGATTCAGTAAAAGATTTTGGGGAAAAAATCCTACAAAAAGGGGGAGATGTGATCCAAATTGGACCATTGTGTTGTTTTTCATCCATCTTGAGGAATTTGGAGTGGGAAAAGTGGAGGAATCAGCTCATGAGACCATTTTTACCGGCGGGACCCTGTTTGGTGAAACGAGGTTTAAAACCTTTTTGGAGAATTTTGAGGCATCAAATGAGATTTTTTTTGGGTAAACACTTATCACTTTAGTGATACACCTTATCATGCTATTATACACACATAGACCTTTCCAACAATGTAAGAAGTGCATCAATGAGAGTCCGTATGCAAAATTTATGCTACTCAGAAGTTGACCTTCGTGTTTTCAAACCTATAGTTCACGAGGATGCCACGTCAACCCCCATTATTCATGGAAAAGAGTCTAGCCACATGTTTGTGATGTAAAGGCTCTAGAAGAGTCTATTTTGTAAATCTATTTGAGATTTGATGTAGTCAAACTTAACCACTAGTAGGCTACGAGGATGTGTTAAAATCAGGCCACTAATAGGAAGAGCCATTCCATTATTTCAAGAGAATTTTGCTCCAACGATGAGCAAAGAGAACAAGCAGAGATAGGAGGTAGAACACATAGAGAGGATCCATGTAGTGTGACAGCCCATGGGCCACAGACATTACTTGTTTGTACCTACAACCATATTTCCAGACAGAGAAAGAGAGAGAAGCGACCTCACATTCCATCTGGGTTTTCTCCTGAAAGGGTTTCCCAGAGTGCATATACTGTGTCTTGTGTGTGTGTTTGCTTATTTGATCATTCTCTAATTTTTTACATAAGTTTCATTCACATGCATGCACTAATTACAGTTAAAATCATGTATATTAAAGTTTAATAAATTGTAATAGTGTAGAATTCCATTATTTAAATATATTATTATCACATATGTTGTGACAAACTGTCCATTGGATTATCCATGACAGTTTGTGGATCACGTTGTTCAATGCAAAACAGGAGGATAATTATGAGATTATTTAGTTCTGCATAAATATTTGCTCGAGTTCCTAGTCCCATTTTCATTTTGAAATAAGGGTTTTCATTTAATTTAAGTACTACACCATTGCCACATCGACCTTACTCGGACAATCCATCAAAATATTCCCAAGGGAAAGAATGATCATTAGATTCAACAATTAAATTATGAGAATTATGATGTTTGTCATCATTAGGAATCAAATAATAAAGAGCACTTATTTGGGCACCAATAAGATCCCATTGTTTGAATGAATCTTGGAAAATTTTCTAATTCGTTCGTAACGATATGCCCCAACAGACCAACATATGAAGGTTTCTAAATTTTGGAGGATGAGCCATGTCCCACCATGCTTTCCAAGCTTCACTCAGAGAGTCTCCTAGCCATCTTATACTAATTTCCATTGAATGATATAATACGTTCCATATTTGTTCACAGAAAGAACAATATGAAAATAGATGGTTTACTGTCTCTTCACTGTTCTCGCACAACCCACACCAAGATGGGCCCTGAAAGGATCTTCACTTCATGTTTTCGCTAACTGGAACTTTATTTTCGAGGAGGCACCACATAAATAGTTTACATTTTTATGGGCTTTTTAATTGACATAATAATCTCCACCACCAATAAACTTCATTAGGTTCATGATATGCATATATAAATTGATAACCTTCTTTTGGGGAGTAACTTCCATAGGGAGATTGAGTCTAGATGAGTTCATCCTCATGATCAAGTATTCTAATACGAGATGCAAAAAGAGAATATTGAAGCCATACATGATGCTAATGATATGGAAGATGAAGCTCTTGTGCCTATAACCATTTTTGCCTAAAAATGGTAGAATTCTCCATATCAACAACCTGACTAATGTTTTTTCATCATTTCTCATAGGAATTTTATCAATTTTGGGGGAATAATATGCACATTTCCATTTCTTGTGGATGCATCAGTTCCAATTTGTACCTTCACTCCAAATCCCACTCACTATGCTAGTCTAGATCTGATAACACCAAAGGAAATTTGAACCACCCCCCAGATTGACGAGATAATTTATGTGTGTCACTTTGGTAGTGTGATCCATTCCTCTATAGTGAGAGGGATAATATACTTCCTTTTTACTACTTCAGAACAAACACTATCCGAGTTTATCAGTTTCCATCTTAATTTTGCTACGAGAGCTTGTGAAAAATAAATAAAAAAATGATCCCTCATTCTCCCCATTCCCTTGGGAGAGAAATTCGATCCCATTTTACTCATGTGAAAAGTATGCCATCCTTCTTAGCTCAACCAAAGAAACCTACAACAAATTTGTTGTATTTTGTGAAGGATTTCCTTTGCAATCCAAGACAATGACATCCAATAAACAAGGATGGACTCCAAAACTGATTTGACAAGTACCAATCTTCCCACCCTCCATCGGTGATACCATACATTTATCCGACTCTCAATTTTTGCCAAGAGCAACATCTAGTATGATATTTTATAATCATGTGGCTTGAGTCTCAGTCTCATGTATTTTAAATCCTCCTCCCTTTCAAATAGATGATAAGGGAAACCAGCCTCCACTTCAAGATGGGATGAACATGTGGTGGTTAGCGTAGATTTTTCATGACCTGTTTCCATGTGAGTAGCTTTACAAAATAATTTCAAAATTCTATTAAATGATATTAAATTCCTTATGTTCTTATTTACTAGAATGTGTGTAAGTTGAATCTAAAAGCGATAATGTTTATGCATCCATATGGCTGTATGTTTTCATAATTGTTTCTTGTTCTTATTTCTTAATAGTGGGAAAGACTATCATAACTTAGTTGTCAAACAAGCAGTAGATGCTATCCAACCCACATGGAATTACCTCTTAGCATTCCTTAAGACTACATGCTTTCACTTCTCCTAGATAACCCTCAGTATTGACCTACTAACTTATTTCCTTACATATGAGGAAGATGAGCTCTTAGTCAAGTAGAACAACTTTTAAGACATACTCTAGATGGATAATTCTTTTGAGTTAAGAGGCCCTCTTGAGCCTAGTATGTAAGAGATGTTTTCCTCTCCTCTTTTGTTATGTAAAAATTTTGACTCGCTCAAAATAAAATAAAAATAACCCTATGCTAAAATAAAATTTCTATTTTTTTTCCCATAAGGAAAAATCGTAATTTCATTAAGAAGGGAAATTACATTCTATAGATGCTGGTGCATATGCAGTTCATAAACATGTCATGTATAAACAAAATTGTTTCCATTTGATCCACGCAGGGGGCAGCAATAAAAAAGGCTGTAAGCCAAACAATTACCCTACTGTTATCCATATTGTTCAGTGTGTCAATATATACAAACAAAAATGGTATGTGCCTGATCTATGCAAATCCAAAACAATAATATGAATTAAACATATAGGTCCAAAAATGGCCTATGGAGGTATTGGTAAAATGATTCATCATGGTGCTCTCTAATCAACTAGATGCTTGCCTCCCCGAGCACAGTCTCTTTGGATAAGCTGTTGACAGTCCCGTTCTGCTTCCTATAAATATGAGAGCATGTAAAAGTATTAAAATATGTAATCAATATCAAAGTATCTTCCAAGATATGATTCAATGCATATGTAGAACATCTAGTTTTCCTGTTTAGCCAGTCATAAATAATTTTGGAGTCCCCAAATAATTGTAGATATCTATAGTTATTTTTTAAAGCAAAATGAATGAGATGTTTTACGACAAGGAGCTCAGCATAGTTGTTAGTGCCTCTTCAGAAGCCTATGAGCATTCTAAAAGTATGTTGATGGTTTATATGTATAATGCCCCCCCACCCCCCCCACAGCCTTGCTCTTGTGCTGCACCGTCAAAGTAAGCCCAAGGTTTGTTGTGGTCGATTTGAATAGGAGTGGGGATGCAGGAGCTACGAGGGGGAGGATCATCTCGAATAAGAGAATAATTGGTCGTGACTTTGGATACCAATGCAGCCCAGTTCGGCACTGTGTCCTAAAACATTAAATAGTTTCTGGTAATCCAGATAGTCAAGCAAATCAAAAGGGGGAGGTTCCGGAGCTTATGCGATGATGAAGTGTTGTACCAGGACAATTGGGCGATGGGAAGGAGGATAAGTTTCCATAGATTACAAGCAGCCGTACATTCTAGAACTAGGTGGGAAGTCAATTCATTTTACTTCTTGCAAATAATGCACCAATGGGGACCATATTGAACTCGTTTGAGGAGGCTATCAGCAGTTGGGATTTTGTTTCATATAATGGTCCACATTAAAAGCCTAGTTCTGGGAGGAGCTTTGAGCTTCCGAAGATGTCTCCTCCAGTCGACAAGTATCAGAGGCTTCCTTGGTGCCGACAGTGTCAGATATCCCTCTTTTGGCAAGTTACTATCCATTTTTTGAAAGAGCCCATATAATCTTATTGTCACCATCCAGGATATAAATGTCGGCATCTGTGAGGGCCTGAGTGTAGTCCTCCCAGTGCTGAGTCCAAACAGCTGGAATGTTTAAATGAAGAGAAATTTTCCAGGCCTGTTGGAGGAAAGAGGAGTTCTCCAAGTCTGTGATTTGTGCAATAAAAGAAATGTTATGTAGCTGGAGATATTGTATGAGTTCCATTAGAAGACAATGTATGTTCCCACATCCCACCCACGGATTGAGGTTGACTCGAAATATGTTCCTGGAATGAATTCTTCAAGTGATGCCCTCTCTGATGGGGTTCAAAGCTTTTAGGATGGCCTTGCAAATGATAGAGATGAATGTGGTGCTTAGGAGGGGTCTTCTAATCCAGTCCACAGTGTGCATCAGAGCAATGTATTTGGCATATGTAACCCTTGTCCAAAGGTTGTCTGTTGATAGTAATTGCCAACCAAGTATGGCAGCAAGTGCAGATGAGAAGCCTTCTAGCTTTTTTAGGCCCCAACCCCCCATTTTTTTGGTAGGTTCAGGGCCTCCCACCTAACCAATGGAAAAGTCCTGCCCTGTTTGTTCCCTTGCCATAGAAATCTGCAACAGAGGGATTGTATTCAAGAGAGTATGCCTCTAGGTATCCAAGCCAGGGACATCCAATATACAGGAGTGGCCTCCAAGATGCTTTTGATTAGAGTGAGGCATCCTCCACACGAGGGGTATTTGAGGTACTAGGTGTTAAGTCTTTTCTCCATCTTGGAGATGAGCCAAGTGCAGTTAGCGACTTTATAGCCTAATGGCTTCAAATTGTAACCCAGATATTTTAAGCCATCAGATAGTTGCAGCTGAGCGAAATGGAAACATTGCAGAGCAAAGTAGATCTCATGTAGAGTACATTCGACTACTGTGAAGGTGGACTTTCTATCATTTATGATCATACCTGTTGCCTCTTGGAAAAGGGAGAGATTGGCTTTGATGATACTAATGTCCCCAAAACTACCACTGATAAATACAAGGATATTATCTACAAAGAGAAGATGGGTCAGGATCCAACCTTCTATCATCTTTATGCCCTTTAATCTTCCCCTTAAATGATCTTCTTGGATGAGATTACTCAGGCCTTCCATAACTAGTAGAAAGAGAAAAGGCGAGAGGGGACATCCCCGTCTCAGTCCCCTTTCAGAAGTAAAGAAGGGAGAGGCACTTCCGTTCACTAGAATGCTGAAAGGGATATTAGTAATGCAACTCATGATCCATTTGATGAATAAGTAATGAAAACCTAAATGAGCTAACAACATTCTAATATATAGCCAATTTACCCTATCAAAAGCTTTTGATAAATCGACCTTCATAATCATACCTTTGCCATGCTTAGAGTGTAGAGTATGTATTACTTCCTGAGCAGTACCCACAGCTTCATCAATTTGTCTGTCCTGTAGGAAGGCACACTGTTCTAGAGAGATATGATTAGAAAGGATAGGTTCATCCTGTTTGCAATGATCTTAGCTATGATCTCATATATACAGTTGCAAAGAGATATGGGACGAAAATCCTCAAAGGAGTCCAGATTGTCTATCTTCGAAATGAGTGCAATGAAAGTAGAGGTGATTAAAGTTTCAAGATATCGTCTGGTTCTTGAGTCCTCAACAAGTCTAAGCAGGTCTTCCCCAATGGTGTCGAGGAAAGCCAAGTAGAATTCTATCGACCAGCCATCGGGTCCTGGACTTTTATCCTTTTTGAACCACTTTAAGGTGGTTTCCAAATCCTCCAGAGTAACTACCTTTATTAAATCATCTCCCTCCTCAAGATCCACATATCTAGGGAAGAGATGTGCTACCCTGATGATTTCTAAGTTATTATTCTTTTTTATCAATTTTTGTATAGTAGTTAAGGTAAATTTGAAATAAAGATAAAAATAACCCTAAGTTAAAATAAATAAATTTATATGAGATAGTTAAGGCAAATTTGAAATAAAAATAAAAATAAACCTACATAAAATAAAAATATAATTATTACTTTTTAATCTTGTTTTAAATAATTAAGATAAATTACTTGTCAAATTGACCTTAATTTTGAGCTAATGCAAACATCTTAAAATTATCCTTTAAAACTTGATAAATCTAAATAAAATAAATCTAAACTAATATATATAATATAAAAAAAATATACTAATAACCCTACAATTTTATAAACTTTGAAATTTATGATTTGATGAAATGATTTTCTAATTTTTTTCATAAAACGATGCCAAAGTATAAGAATCTTTATGGTTAAAAAAAACACATGAAGTCAAACTCAAAGAAATAACTTTGGGTTGTTTCCAAGTGTCAAATTCTTTATTCTTACAAACAAAGCACGAATAGAAACTCAAAGAAATGATTTCAGTTGAATATAATTTTATAAATAAGATTTTAAACATAGTGAGTTCTAACGAACAATAATTTTTTTTTATTATATAATTGTATAGTTTTGTTCACGATGGATAATTAAGATTAGTTTTTATTTATTTTTAATTAAATAAAATCAAAATATATTTTTTTTTTTTATTTAAATGTTTTTTGAATATAAAATAGATTAAATACTTTTATTATTTTAATACAATGTGTATTAAGTATATAAATAGATTAAAAATTTGGAAAAACTTTTAAAACACTTAAATACTATAGATGAGAAAGTGTATGCTTATCATTCTAAAAATCTTCACTTAATTTTCAACAAAATAAATTAAATATTAAAGAAAAAAAAAAACAATTTAAAATTAAACAGCACGCTTATCGAATAGAATTTGAACTTCATTTTCATAGAAAGCGCAATTATGATGCGAACTTCTATATACTTAAACATAGAAAAATACTTTCAATGAAGCTTGATAGGTTAGGTTATTGATTATATATTATTAGGAGTAGTTTTTAAATGTGATTTTTTTAGTTTTTGTATTTAGAGAAATAGAGTAAAAAATTTGTGGTTAAATTTTGATTTTTGTTGTTTAAGTTGGTTTTTTGATTACATATATAGATTCAGCACTATGAATAATTCACCACTAAACATATAATTTTAAATAATTTTACAGAATTTTAGATAAATTGAATAAGAAAAAAAACCCATACCTTTCCAAAAAATCACACTTAAAGATTACTGTATTATAGAGAATAGAGATTACTGTATTATAGAGAATAGAATATTTGATTAGTATTCCATGTACAGAAATCAAATAACTAAACCCAGAGTTTTGGTTTGCATATCTCAGTTCACCCTTTTTGCGACCTATAAAATACTAACAAGAATAACTAAACCTAAAGTTTTGGTTTGCATATCTCAGTTCACCCTTTTTGCGACCTATAAAATACTAACAAGGTTTTCTGTTAGCAAATAAAAAGCTTACAAGGTCTTCTGTCGGCAAATAAAAAGATTAGAAGATCTTCTGTCAGCAAAAAAAAAGATTAGAGATGCATGTTAACTGGGCAGAGAGGAAGAAAACTTAGTATTAATTTTGTTAACAGATGAAAAGATTACAGGTCTTATCTGGCCTGTTCCGGAGTCAAAGAGAGAAATTTAGTATTAAAGTCCATATTATGAAGAATTTCTTTTCCAAATAAAATAATGATAGCATTATTTAGTTAACTTTAAATATTTGTCGCATATAATGTTGTCGGAATGTGCATGTGGCTCTAGACTCGCTGATTAGAATGTGATGTGTTGATCGCGCACTTACTCTCAAGTTCTATAACTCATTGATAGTTTTGGGCAACCCGATGATTCCATCGTTGCAAATGATTTCGCTCCCAAAAAGGGGACCAGAAGCCCTCGGCACTATGGCTCAGCAATGATCCGGGAAGAACAATAGCTAAACACTGGCTTCTTACCTCATGCTTCACTGTGTTTCGCCTCATAGCTTCATTGCCCACCTGCTTAATTATTCCACTTCACCTAGCGGGATTCGCCCTCACCTTCACCTTGGCGCTTTATTATGGATGTCTGACTAGATGGTTGAATCACCCCAAGCTGATATAATAAATTGCTAGTGAGCAGGTCCAAGAAAGAAAGAAATGGGCTGGAAAGAAAGATGAACTCCTAGCTGGTACAAGCTTGAACAAAGAATGAAAAGGCAGGGATGGACAAAGAACTCAGGAGGTTGCATCGGGCCTAAGTACAGGATGGCCGAAAATACCCTACTAATTTGACTTTTTTAAACTCCCCTCCCTTTACTCGCCCACAAATTGTTTATCCAGTCCTATGGGTGTAGCTAAACGATTGCCCAACCGGGGCTGAATCAGTGGCGACATTACTCCCGGAAGGCCAAAGACGGGGTGAAGGATGAACAAAGCAGCACTTTGAGAGGCGGTGAAGTATGAACAAAGAAGTCCTTTGAGAGGGGGTGAAGGTTGTGAAGAGGTTTTCCCTTACACCAGAACCCACAGGGGTCGGGAAGCGTTTTAAACCAGTAATTAGGATTTCGACAGTGGAAATTAGGGATTCCATAGAGGTGTGGTGATTCTTCCAACACCCCCCTCAAATGCAACTCGGGGCAAGCAAACTGGGTCTAGGCTCTGATACGATGAAGAGGTTTTTGGTTACACCAAAACCCGTCGGTGTTGCTAAGCATTCTAAACCAGTAACTAGGATCTCTAGGGTGGAAATTACAGATTCCATAAAGATGCGGTGATTCTTCCAACAAGCTGGAGAAGACCAATCTGAATGAAGGAGCGAGCTGGTGATTTGTCCAAAATTAATTGTTAGGGGGGTCTGAATTCCCTGACATCTACACAAAAAATTCGAATGATAATTTTTGCAGCAAAGATACGTGTGGTGAATGAAAATTTGTCAACGATGATACTTCGGGTCTGATTTTGTAATTATTCTCGTTGTTTGCTTGTTAGGTCGAAAATAGTTTCTGTCTTGTTTGGTTGTGAAGACCTAAAAGATTGATTCAACTTCTATCCCTTCGCTTTTAAAAGTTGTTTAAGTACTTTCCATTGCATATCTTAATTTCCAATTTTGAGTATGCTTCTACTAAATTTTGATGGACTGTCGTTTGCTTTGAAAGCTGCCAACCAACCATGCAAGTTCCATTTCCAAGCATCTAGATCACACAACTCGATGAAGATGTGAACGATAATAGTTAGGTTGCTGGATTCAGACAAAATGAAATCTTCACATACAGGTGTGAGTCAGCTGATTACATGCCCAATTTCTTCCACAAGTATCCATTAAACTTATCATATCATGCCCTAGGAGATTTCTTAAGGCCATTCAATGCTTTCTCCCAGACTGGAGTAGAAAAATATGAAGTAAGCTAACTTAGTATGGTATTCTTGTAGGCGTGCAACTATGAAGATTGCCTAGGACGAAGACTTGTAACAGCGATGATTACCATCACCTCTGCCATCACCTCTGAGAAAGAAGACTTGCAACAACGATGATTAATTGCCTTCTGTTCTAGTGTTAAGAGAATTATTCCAGCAAATTTTGAACATTGAACATCGTTGTTTCAGAACAGTGGAGTGAAGGGAAGGTACTAGATCTGTATCTAATATACCAAGTCTTTGTTGGGGATTTTTCTGGTAAAATCCCAAAAACAAACAATTGACTGAATACAGAGCAATGCTCTGTTTTTCTCCTCAGGATCTTTTGCACAGGGAAGCAAATAAAATTTTGAGGACAGAGATCTTTCACACCAATAAAACCTTTGTATTCATTAATAAAAACTCTGATACATATTTCTTCCTCTTACTCTGAGAGATTTACCAAAAACTTTTCACCAAAAACAAAATTACTCTGTTACAAATGATTTTTACACTGCTGTGTGAAATCTTCATTTACATTTACTACTGTAAAAGAGCTTTTACATTTACTGTAAGAAGAAATCCAAATTTCATTCAATGTCGGGAGATTTTTTTTCTTCTTCCCCTGGTTTTCTATTCGCTGCCGCGAACCCAAAATTACATCTCCACACGTGTGCAATGCTAATACTAAGTCAACACACATACAACCAATACTCTATGGGTTAACCAAAAAAATACATGCCGTATGTAAACATTAAATACTTTACCTAAGACAATGACACATTCATTTAATGCATTTAATAAAACGTGCGGTAAAAGTAAAATTAAATTTCTGGTAGGTTGTTGAAGATGATTGTCCGTTGACCTGATCGGACGCAATTCGCACACCAACCTCTCACAAAACAATCGAACTTTAGCTTCCGGGGAGTGGGTGGTTTTGTGTCCGTACACTGGACACGTGGCAGCTAGTCGGGGTGTTCGGAGGCCCTTTGACAAAAACACCTTTTTTACCAGAAGCGGTGCGAAATAATTTGTCATTTTCTAAAGTGGTTTTGTGAAGTGGTTTTCCAGAGTTAATGCGTGCAGTTGGAAATTAATATTTCAACACTCCCCTTTAATTTCAACTGTTGGGCATTCATTCATACCCAAACATTTTCTCAAAAACTCAAAGCTTTTCTAGTCCCGTGGCTTTGTCAAAATGTCTACAACCTGTTGTTGAGTCCTGCAATGTTCTAAGGCAATTTCTCCATTGCTCACCGATTCCCTGATGTAATGAAACCTCGTGTCAATGTGTTTCGTTCTCTTATGAAACACTGAATTCTTTGATAATTCAATAGCTGAGCTATTGTCACAAAAAATCACTGTCGCTTTTGCTTGCTCTTGGCCTAAGCTCCTCAACATCCTTCTCATCCAAACTGCTTGACATGCTGCTGCTGTAGCTGTCACATATTCAGCCTCTGCTGTAGACAATGCTACAATGGACTGCTTCTTAGAAGCCCATGAAATGGCTCCTGAACCCATATGAAAAACATAACCGGAAGTGTTTTTCCAATCATCAACACTTCCAGCCCAATCACTATCAGTGTATCCAACCAAATCTGAATGTTCTGAGACATTATATAAAATTCCAAACATTTTGGTACCTTTGACATACCTCAAAATTCTTTTTGCTGCCTGCCAATGTGCCTCCTTTGGTCTCTCCATGAATCTGGAAATTAAACTAACAGCATACATAATGTCAGGCCTAGTTGCTCTTAAATACATAAGGCTGCCTACAATACTCTTGTACAAACTAGGATCAAAATCCTTGCTGCTGTCCTCTCTGCTGATTTTTAATCCCATTACTGTGGGAGTGATCGCTGCCTTGCATTCTTGCATGTTAAATCTGCTCAATACTTGATTTACATATCTTGCCTGTGAGATAAAAAATTCCTTTTTCATTTTGATCTACTTCTATGCCTAAGAAGTATCTCAAGAAACCCATGTCAGTCA
>APFE030347267.1:202685-219087 GCA_000404065.3 Pinus taeda
TTTTTAGTTTTAATTCAATTGAGGATTAAGAACTACAAAACTGAATAATCAATTATATCTTTGAAATTTTAGAAAAGCGTTTTAAATTAATAAGTTATCTTATTATAAGGAAAATAAGAAAATGGGAAAAGGAAACTTAACCTTAGATATACACGATGTTTTGAATTATATAATCTTATCGAAGATGCATTCCATTTGTCCATAATATATAAGAGAATTAATAAATTATACTTAACAGGATTATTTATTGATTCGATAGGTTCATTTTAGAGAAGTGTGAAGGTGAAGGTGAGAATTAATAAATTATACTTAACCGGATTATTTATTGATTCGATAGGTTCATTTTAGAGAAGGTGAAGGTGAAGGTGAAGGTGAAGGTGAAGGTGAAGTGTGAGTTATATATTGTTAAAAAATATATGTATAATTAAAAAGAAAAAATAGTTATGTATATTTAATTAATTATTCATATATTTATATATTTTGAAAATAATTAGAATAAAAATAAATATGTGAAATAATATTTTTAAACAAGTGATATCATTCATATAATATATATATAGAAATATTAAAAGAAAATATTTTTAATGTTGTAATAGAATTAAAATATCCAAAGTCGGTCATCAAAATAAAATTATTTTGAATATGAATTAATATTTAAATATTTTAAAAAAATATTAATAACATAAAAACCATTCATAAAATAGCTCAATGCACTATTTCTATATTCTCCATAACATTCCAAAAAATATAATTTAAACAATTA
Source organism: Pinus taeda (assembly GCA_000404065.3). Classification (NCBI taxonomy): domain Eukaryota; kingdom Viridiplantae; phylum Streptophyta; class Pinopsida; order Pinales; family Pinaceae; genus Pinus; species Pinus taeda. The sequence goes on from APFE030347267.1 coordinate 203,449, forward strand.
AAAAACACATTTGTTTTTGCACTTTAAAATAATTTTGCAAACCATACACAAAATTGATTGGTTGTATAACCCAATATGAGAGAGATGTGTAAGCATGTTCGTGTTCAACTTGGATTTGATTAGCGCCCTTTAAAGATATATATATATTTAAATAAAAAAAATGTTAAATATCACAAAAACAAAAAATAATATACATATTTGGTTTGTTTAATTAAAAGTATTATAAAAAAATTAATAATCTCATTGTTAGTGGCCATACTAAAGAGAAGTGGTAAAAATATTTCACTTACTCTCAACCATAAATAAAACATTTCACATGAATATAAAAAAAAAAAAAAAAATGAAAATGAATATACCTGTTTGTTTGTTTAATTAAAAGAATAAGAAAACATCAATAATCTCATTCTCAATGTCAATTTTTAGAATCTAAAAAAAGTTTTGACCTTCAAATTTGATCCCTCTATTCTTTGGCTAAATATATAGTTAAAATAGATCTATACTGGTTAATACTATCAAACTAAAATTTTAGTTTATTCTACATGCAACTATTTTGACTTTATAGATTGCAATTTAGTTATAAGCATTAAAAACAATTATTATAATATTATAATAGTTAATTAAACCTATTATATAAACATTTATCAAATATCTAATGGATCATTAAACTTTGCTTAATACATTTTCCACGCAACCTATATTGGTAGTGTAAGCAATTATTTTCCATCACCTTTAATTTAAACAAAATGTCTGAAATCAATACTGTTTAGCATTTTTTAACATGTAGTTACAGTCTTGGAGAAATGAATTTGGCGAGAGAGTTAATTTAATTTATATACCAATAAATCTTTAATTACTATTATTTTTATTTACTAAAATTAAGTAAAAGAACATTTTTTTATAATAAAAAAAGGACAATTTTACAAATGGTAACCTATTTATGTAAAATACTTATCCACAAATATGGAGAAAAATATTATAAATAAAAAGAATAACAAATAATACAGAAAGGCCAAAACACTCTTTAACCAAAAGAATAATAAAATTATCGCGAAAAACTATTTTGGATATTAAACTAATATTGCAAGGAGTTTTTTATACTCTATTCAATAAAAGAAATTATTGGCCAGGGAAAGAAAAAGTAAATGAAAGTATAACAAGAATACATATTTCATTTATAGTAACGTGAGAAGAGACGTCTCTATTAAATACGCTCTGTTTTTATATAATGTTTCGTGTAATAATGGAACCCCAACCTCATGACATAAATTGATAGCAAGCACAATACGAATACCAACAATTTTTTTTTTCATTGCTATTTAATCATATTAAATTAAAAGGAAAAATTGGAAACATATTGCTACGAAACTAAAAAAAACCCAGTATTATACAGCTTTATAAACATATAAACTATGATTTTCAACTTGAAATCGCGTCAAGATAAGTGCGATACGCAAGTCCCTTATGGTAACTTGCGTGATGAAAGCTATGTTTAAAGCTATAGAAAATAGGTGTTCAAAAGGCCTATAAGGACAACCTGTAGTCATTACATGGAACTTATTCGAGGTCTCTAATGCAGTTAGGTGTTTTGGGTGTTTTAGTTCCATAGCAAGAAAATCATAGAATGATGACTTGCAACTTGTTTTCTATAAGAGGTGGTTATAAGTATATATGCATAAGTGATAGAAATAATTAGCTTTAACTTTTTTATATGGCTAAGAAGAAATCTTTAAATTGTTGCACTATATAGTTGTTCATGAATTAGAGGATAAAAGACGACAAGCTATAGTCATTACATGGAATTTACTTGAGGTATCTAATGCATGTAGGTGTCTTATATTCCATAAACGATAAAACCATGGAATGATGAGTTGCAAATTGTTTTCTATAAGAGTTGCTTGAAGTATAAATACATAACTGATAGAAATTATTAGTTGTAATTTTTCCGATCACAAGGAAGAAAACCTTAAATTATTGTGCTATGTAGATTTTTATGAATCTCAAGATCAAAGTCAATACTTTAACATCACAATAGTGACTGATGTGATCTATAGGTCTAAATGAAATAAAAATATATTCTTAATTGAATACTATTATACTTTTTTTTTAGTACAATCCTAAAACTCCTACAAATGAAATACAGAGGAGGTCAGTTATGATACACTAACTTATATTTTGTGAACAAACCTAAAGTACATGTAAATTGGCAAAAAGTAGGTCACTCACGATGTATTACTCTTATAAACATACATAAAAGGCAGGTGTGTCTACATTTTGGTGATACCTCTTCCTATCAAGGATGAATCAACCTCCTAAGTAATTCTTTAAGTTTCCTTTGCATTTTAATAGAGATGTGTCTACATTTTGTTGATAGCTTTTCCTATCAAGGATAAGAGTCAACTTGCTAAGAAAATATTTAAGCTTCTCTTGCATTTTTGTAGAGATGGTAGTCCTCTTTCACACACTTTTTTTATTAACTTAAAATTGATAAATTAAACATGCAACATATTCATTTGTAAATGGACTCGATGATTTTAAAGAAAAGAAAAAAAAAATTATAGAAACAATAATCATCTTATTGTTGGACTCACAATTGTTGTTACACCAAAACCCGTGGAATTAGTCTTTGCTATTGTCAAAAGAATGAGGATCCAAGAGAGATGGTTAGTCCATGTCTAAAACATATAGGGAGTGTTGTCCCCAATTTCCAACAATCTTCCCTCAACATGAGATGGGTGAGCTTTGAATGCAAGACTTGTCACTGAGGTAGCAGTTGTTAGACTCACAGTTGTTGTTAGACCAAAATCCTTAAGCATTAGTCTATGCTATGATTTATAGAGTTAAGATGCATTAGAGGTTGTTAGTCCATCTCATGAAACACATTAGGACCATTGTACCCAATTTCCAACAATCATTGGGTCATTTCAGTGTACATACCCATTCAAATGTCAGGAGGAAGACACACTTGACACAAATAGATAAACAAGAGATAAAGAGTTTGTCCAAATATTTCAAAGAGATATAAAATAATTTCATTCATTTAATAACAAAAAGAGTAATAAGAGAACATTCATTATATCTAAATTCTTAATTCAAAGTCTATAAAACAAAAAAATGTCATGCACTCCTAGGAATAACCCTTTGTGAGACTCAAAAAATAAGACTACACACTTTAAGCTCGAAAAGAGTAGGTGCCTAAAGCACTCTACAAAATTCTTGGTACATAAACATAACTTGAGTGAAGTCATCCCCAAGGGATTAAAATGGGACTCATGTGAACCCATATGTAGTATAGAGTAGCCTAGAAGAAAATAATAGGTATTTGGTTAGGGATTGACTTTATGCCTGTATAATACAATTTATAAAGTTCAGTGACCTAAAATTAGGGTGAAAGAAAATGGGATTGCTTCAAAGAAAGCATAGAACACTCACAAAATTTCATAAGGATGATTGGTGGAATAGATCCTTTTCCTTGTAGAATTTGATTGTTATAGTATATACTGGGATTCACAAATCTATTAATATAATTTCTAAGCTGTTATTTATGAATATTTTTTTTCTAAATAATTTTTTAGCCACTCTTTAATATACACCACTTGCAAGACAATTATGACTTTTTTTAGTGTCAGTGAAAATATATCATCCTTTATTTCCTTTGTATCTCATCGTAATTAATTAATTCCAAACAACTTGTCTTTATTCTCATTAACAAATGTAACTAATCATTTCTTGATATCCTCCTCGAGAAAATATATTAAGTTGTTGAACTCATTACTCAATGATCTCTTGATGATTTTGAAATCTTCTTGTAGTACCTCTTTTGGAACTAACATAGAGTCTATAATCATTCTTGGACTTTGAATATCTTCAAAAGTATTAATAGTTTTGAAGAAAATATTTCTCTTTTGGTCATTATTCTTTCTACACTCAGAAATACTATCCTTTAAAACCATCCTACCTAATCTATTTTATTTACATCCGAGTTGAAATGACTTGCTATGTTTCCAAAAATTCACTTAGGGTAGCAACCATGGTGATAATTATTAATAAATACTTTTAAACAAAGTGTTCAACATGTTCCAATAATTTTCCCAAATAATATAGAAAGGCTTAAACACTTTGAGAAAGATTTATAGGCATATCTCCTATGCCTCTTCAATAACACTTTGTGGCCTATTCATGTCGTATGCGACATAAGTATTGTTTCCATTCAATAGTTTTGTTGACTTCTTGATTATTTGGTGTGTTTGGTGTTACTTCTAGTGTATATTCTAGGGTTATGATAACCAAAGTGGGCATGAATAAATTATTATTATTGATGGTATCTTCAAGCTCACTAATATTCCTTTTTCAATCATTTTTTTTCAATTTCTTGCTATGTGAATGAACAAGAAATGTCCTACCTTGTAGTCATATGCATTATCAGAAGTATAGTAAGTCTCAATCTAAATACCTCTACATCCGACTTCCATTCTTTGTCACTTTCCTATTCTTAATATTTACTCCCTTGATTTGTAACCTTTTACCAGCCTTACCATAATGTGTATTATGCGTAGTCAATAAATTCTCTTCAAAAAACGTTCTTTCCTCTATGACTAATTCTTCTACTATTCTTAATATTCTACTAGACATAGTTCTACCTAGGCAGAAACTATAGCAATATAGTTTTCCATGCTGGTGGGTTCTTCTACTTGTTGTTATTGCTTACTAGATATTTTGTTAATTCTTGATGAAGTAAAAAAAATGTTATTTCTCCCAACTTCCATTAGAGGGTGGTTGTTCGCCATCATCTCTATTAGATCATCCTTCATTACTCTGTTCATCAGGTATAGTTATCATTTAGATTTTAGAAGCTAACAAGGAACTTCGACGAGCCTATGAGGCTAATTATGATGGTAAATTTGTAGGGTTTTTCCATCTATGTTTGGTTTCAGTATTCCCTTTTGAATTCATGTTTATTGTGTGACTAAGCCATTATTGTGTATGATTTGTTCCTTTTCATTTATTTCGAAGTCTCTACTTTATTATCTCAATTTCCTTATATGATATTACTTAACAAGTTGCCATATTTCATTGATGCTAGATATTGGGAAAGTAATCCTTCGGGATCAAACATTTAGGAAGTATTAGTCTCCTTCAAATTAAAATATTATAATGCATTAGGCAATTCTTCCAAATGCATAAAATTTTTTGTCACAAATTATTCAACTTAAAACAATAGATAAATTAATTTCGCTTTTTTTTCTTGTCAAATAAAATTTACTCTGAATAATAGTACCTATATAGTTATGCTACAAGATATCCATAAAAAAATAAAACAAAGAGTAATATGGGTTTATCTTAATAACCATAGAGTCATATGTATCTACGAATGTATTTTAGTATATACAACCCATTTACCTTTAGTAACTCCTATACTTTTGGAGTGAGACTCTGTGCTTCAGTTCTAGTCAACATGTATTTGAATTTGCTAACAAACCTATCCTCCACAAGGTTGAAATGAAATGGCATGTTATGCCTAGATAAAATATGATATCAAAATTTTACTGGATCCACTTCAGAATTCATATTTTTATTAGGGGTTAGGCCATTAAACAAATTACAAAGGACTTTCAACATCACTAAATAGGAAATCATGAAAAATATCTGAGTTTTCAAATAATTAGTTGACTAAAAGAAGATTTCATTAGATATTACTTTGCCCTACGAAAAAATAATGTCACTCTTGAAGAGAAATACAACATGTATAAGACTATTTTGGGTACATGAAATGTTGATTCACATCCCATACCATGGGAAAAAGACCAAGAAAAATCCATGTACCGCTCCACTAGCATCAAAATGTCCATGAAAGAGAGGTTGGATGGTATATGTGCAAACTAAACCATAATTTATTGAATAACGCTGATTCCACCACCTTGAGGGTCAAGGAAAGTGTTAGCCTCTCACATTTTAAGATCTTTGCTTAGGTCTAATAGCTTGAGCATCTTTCTAAATAATTTCAAATTCAAGATCATTGGATTGTTCCTTTGTAATGAGACTTTGATAGTTCTAGTATTAGGGTCAAACCAATGGGAACATTAGCAAACGAGTTCTCTGAAATCAAATATCTTTAGAACACATCTAGAATTAACAAAGCTAGTAATCCAAATTTTATTATTTACTTTCTCCTCAGGAGTTAAACTAAAATATCATTGACAAGTTGTCAAGCAATTGAATTACATGTCTTGTCAAATGACTAAATTATCCATATCTCTATAAAATACTCGTTGATTTTCCTTGCCATGTTGCTTTATTCTTCCAATGCACTTTGATATAAGTTATAGGTAAATCATTATTTCATGGAGATATTAGCTATTTAAACGTTAGTTTATGGTTATCAATTAGTAATACAACCCTTCATCATGTACTGCATTAATGGGGAAATGTGAGCACCATAAAAATGGTTTAATAACTTATGGTACATATTAGATGGAGTAATGGGAGATTTATTTGCATAATATCATATTACTATATTTTTAATCTTGAAAATTGGGGTTTATTTAATAAGCTTTGAATTATCCTTGAAAGGAGAAAACATACACTTTTACAAGTTTTATTAAGTATGGATTATAAGTGGATAGATCACACTGACACTATTGGACAATTGGCATCGTCACGATGGCTAGTTGCAACAAGTGTGTTTCCATTATTTTCAACCACATTAGCATTGAGGTCATTGTTGGTAGATGTTGGCATTGATGGTTAATGGCCTAGTTGTGATGGAAATCAAAGCTAGCATTGATGTGCATGGTGAGTGAAGCTTGGGGGGGGTCGCATTATTGTTGCAATCTCTTGTAGAGAATCATCAAAGTAGTAGACTTATTGGAGAAGCCATAATATGACGATTATGATCGTTGGGAATCCCATGATTTCAAGAATTTTTTGTCTCAAGATATTAGAAGAGATTCTCTTAAAAAGGGCATAGTTGGATTGTTCTCGAAAAGATCTTTCGAACACTATATTAAAGTTCACAAATGGCCTTCCAGACCAGGAGTTATTCCTAGTATAATTTGAGGTCCTCCAAAGTTAAATGGCAGAGTTAAATGTGGCTTAAGGTCAAAGTGGTGAACAAGTTTGGGAACCAAACAAAGTTGGTGGATCATTTTAGTGGAGTTGTTAAAGGAAAGATGAGAAAATGTGAGAAAATAAAATAGTGGTGGAAAGCATCCTTGTTGCCCCATAAGTGGAGCCCATTAGACAACTCACCTTGGCGGTAATACCCCAGAAGAATCAAAGTGCATGAAGTAGAAAAGGACTGGGATCATAAATAGTCGGGCAATGTCGTAGTAGGCGAACACATAAAATCTTGAATCCAATGGATTTTCCATTAGAAATTCAATAAAAGAATTGGCTACAAAACATAAGGTCGGTGACCATTTTCCCTCTCCTCATAACAGGCACGTGGCAACATTGGATTGGCTAATGATGAAACTAGCATGATATCAGTACAGGGGACACATGACAGGTGGATTTAACATTTTTGGGTGGCCTGGTGGGCCAAATATGGTTGAGACATGTCACCACTTCGAAGGTGCCATGTAGTAGTAATGATGCAATAACGGCATCATCTCGCAGTTATGACCCAGAAGGTTCGAAGCAGTGCTCAGATGATTCGGTGGGATAACTTGGTTGCAGGCTACATGGTATTGTATGTTTGTCTCACAATTTTAATGCGTTTAATCACCATAACACATCATCCCTCGGCTTTGACGCTATAAAGTTTAAAAGGGGCATAGGCTGAAGCAACAGGCTGATTAGGCACAAGAACAAAGTGACAGTCGTGGTAGAGCACATACCAATGAAAAAGGCTCTGGACGGTCCCACTGGAGATGTAAGTATGTAAGGCTTACCCAATAGGTTTATAAAGGCACATTATAGATATGTATGAGGTAACAAGGTTGGGTGACGAAAGATTTTGTCGACATTTAAAAAATAATTGAAATGATGGAAGGTGTGCCCTAGACATGGCTTTTGGTGGTTTTCATGTGTTTTGATGACCAAGGGCCTTTGGGGTATTAATAATGTAAAATAACTGTAGGAAAGTGTTTAAAGGAATTAGCGCCAAATACAAAGGAAAAGGTATTAGGATAGGAAGGCATTGTGGTGACGCTACATCCAATCCCAACAGGTTTTTGATTGGCAAATTCATGGAGCGGGAAGTCCGACTTTGACATATAATGCAAGAGAAGAGGGATGGAGGTTAAGGCTAACTGATGATTTGGTTTTATGGGTGCCATGTGATTGAGGGCATGGAAGGCTTGATACACACAGATTATGCCCTTCGGGCTATAGTAAAGAGAGGATCTTAGGATCCGGTTAGTGGTGGTTGGTGTCATTTCGCATGATATTAAAACCATGGGCCTATGAGATATTTTCAAACAAAAATCTTTTGGGCCTTGGGTTGTAGGAAAAAGTTTTGAAGGCATATGCTTAATGGATGGAATTAGTCGAAAACTCTTGGGCATTGTTTTCCATATTTAGTAGATACACCAAATTAGTTGTTCACCATAACTTGATTATGTAGCCATGGACGAGTTGGAAGGTAGTTAAATTCTTAGCACATGTGGATATGAACACTTCGATAACTTTGGAGATGATGCCATCCATATTTAGCGGTTATGCCAAATTGGCTATTTACCATAGTTGAGTGAGGCATACATTCAAAGGATGTATGGGGTGAAGGCTATTGTGCATGTATGGTTTAAGTGCACAGGTTGAGCTAATGGGGTCAATGTAAATGATAATTGGTAAGATCTCTAATTTAAGATAGTGAAGGACCCCAATGTGCATGAGAATATTAATGGAGCTTTTCCTGAGACAAAATTAGCCATTGTTGATCTTTCTTGCACACTATAAAGAATTAAATTGAAAATATGGTTGGGTGCAGAATCATCATACCAGAGTGGATCTCACAACAATAATAAAATAACTCAGGGATTTTACCATAGCTCAGAAAACCATGCTTGCAGTATACTATGATCTATGAGGGAAATTAAGAAGCATGAATAACCTTGTTATGGTACACATATCAACTGAGAATTGAGTGTCAACGTCAAGAAATGATTAGTTTCCAATTCTTAGAATTAATGTAGCTACAGTGGCTAAGTGTCTTGATGGAACAAAACTATGAAGAGCCATGCGTTTGAGTAAATTCTTCTGCAGTGTGGATGATAGTAGATATCACATCATTCCTTGTCCTGAAGTGGAACAAAACCAAGGATTTCAATTGAGCAAGTGGGGAATGAAAAATTGACATAGGAGAAGTTTGATTTAGGCATAGGAACACCAAGGGGTTGGGTCAAGCTAAATGATGGAAGAGTGTTGTGAGAGACTTGTGCAAATTTTTTATAAGTCGAAGTGATAGAGGAAAGACCAAGGACTCAAGTTGAACTTGAAGTCTTGGAAGAGAATGTTAAAAGAGAGCTTCTTCGACTTGGTTGGATAATGGGGTAGGATGAAGCTGTTGATTGTGACAAAGAGAAATAAGCTACAATATGTGTTTCTGAAGTGCTAGTAAAAGAGGAAGAATTTGGGCCACACTTGTGAAAAATGTAGCCATTGATGGAAGGAGGCACTCACATGTAGAGACCTCACAAAGATGTAAGTATTATTGTGGCTTGTGTTTTATTGGAAATTTTTTAAGATAGGCCATATGAACTGCTGGATGGAGATGGTCCATATGAGTTGACAATGACTTGAGAGAGTTGCAACTCATGAAGACTTCATACTATCGTTGTATTGGAGTGTTTGGTTTGTTGAGGAGCTCGAGTTAGTTTTGTACTTGCCTTTGATGTGGTATGGGATGCATACCTTGGACATAGTATGGGATATGTTCATGAGGAGAGACTTGATGGATGTGATAGGGATGAGACACCTTGAAGATGAATGGATTTGCAGAAATGGAGGTGCCTTGGTCAGAGCACTTAGGCACAGATTGAGTTGATGAGACTTAGCCATTGTTGATGGAAACAGGAAGCACATGGACGAGATGGTGAGGCAAGTATAGACTTCCCCCTTTGACAACATTAATGGGAAACATATCATAGAGGAGATGGAGTTTCTTCATGGACCTGGATATGGCACATTGAGCATTGGATTGATGGGAAGATTTCTTGATCAAGTTGAATATGTGAAAAAATGTTGGAGAAACAACTCACAAATGCATAAGGAGGTGCATTCTCATGGTTTGGGCGCGATGGTTGGATTAGCTACCCAAGTAGTTCAAGCCATGGGGTCACGAAGTGTGCTAAGATGTGTTTGAGTTTGGTTGGAGTATCATAGCATAATTTCACATGATGACAATACATAGTGGATTGGTATGATATGAGTTGTGATCGTAGCATGTAGCTGAGTTAGGGGGAGAAACCTTCCACATAACAGGGCAGCATGGAGGATTTCGACGAGTGTCGCTCATGACCATGGATTGAGGATTATTTTCCACATATATTCATGGACTTCGATAGAGGTTCGTGGGATGGAGGAAGAGATTTAGGTAGCATGGAAATTTGATGATGGAGTTGCTGACACTTTGCGATGTTTTGGTCTTGGAAATTGAGTTTGTCAGGATGGGGTTGTCAAGGATGAAAACCTTTTTAGAGTGGGAGAAGATGTAAGGGCAACGATCTTGTGAGCACTCAAGTTGACCACCCACATGGGAGAGAGTGTCGAAAAGTCACAGTCATGGTTACGGGGCTCTAAATGGGCATGCAGACATAGTGGAAGATGCATTTGGTTAAAGGTGACATGAGTTTGGTTAATGGGCGACACAAATTTGGTTAAAGGCGACTTGGTTAAATGCACTTGGAGACAAGCTCTATTAAAGGCATAAAGATGAGTTGGCAGACTAGGTAGTGTGACATGTAGGCACATACAAATGAGCAAGAGTGGCCAACTAACCAAACATAGCTCGGCTCATGACTTAGTAAATATCGAAGGGGCATGCAAGTAATGTGGATAGGTCAGCTAGGTGACATATGGGCATGCCAACCTAAGTGTAGAATGAATGGAGGCGACCTTTAGAAAATTGAATAAGCTAGGAAATGTATATATGCAGCGAGGGGAGCTTGCTCCAAGGCATTAAGAAATCACTCAACATCATAGAACAAGTTCGCATATCATAGAGGCAGGGTAGATGGATTAAGAGGCTCGTTCAGTGCAGAAGTTGTTCACGACTCAGGCGAGTCGTTTAGGGCATGCAACATGGAGGGTGCGAGCTAGTCGTGCACAACGTGCAACACAGTTGGGCCATGTGCCCACCCAGGCAGACAGAATGGGAAAAAGTGTGAACTGTGTGTTTGTTGAACAAAAAGTTGGCATTTCTGATTTACAATGCAGACGACATGAATAGGGAACTCGCCCACAGGCAGAATAATGCACAGAGCGTTCTGGCATTTGAATAGTACGTGGGTCACATTTCCTAGCAAAAGGTGCCAAATAACACGAGCTGGGCATGGGTCATTTTTGGTTGTACGCGAGGTGTTGGGCTACACGATGGGCGTCACTTGAACAATAATTTGTGTAAAGGTTGCACGATAGTGTAAAACATTGTATCTGTAAAATAGTTGCTGAATTACATAAGTATTGGGTATATTTATTCGTGAGTTTCCCCTCCCATTTACGTGTCTGTATATTACTGTTCATGGATGTTTTGTACATGTTCATCTCCATTGCATAATGAAATATAAATGAATGAAGATTAATTGTTTCTGCTATATATATATATATAAAGTAAGAAGAACACTTGAAGAAAATTGACTAAGTGTTGGATAAACATAGTCCGAGAACCGTAGTAGTGGTGAAACGAAAAGGTCGGTCGATATCGTACCATGCCCATAAGTTAAATTTGAGTCGCCACTAGTGTGAGGTTATAACACTACTTCTTCCTTGCTCTCCCTCTCTCCCCATCACTCTCTCTCTACCCTCCTCTCCCTCTCCTCACCTCTCATATCTCTTTTTTTAATATTAAATATAATATTATATTAAATCTTTTTTGTACACATAATAATTATGACAACAATAATATATACTAAAATATTTCAAATTTAATATTATATTGATTAAAAATTATTAAAATTAATAATAAAATATTAGATAACATTATTTATATAATATTAAATAATATGTAATATTATATTTTTAAATTCACATTTAATATAATATAAAATTGGTTGTTATAATATTAATTAAATAGTTGTTAAATTTTAAAAATTAATATTTTAAATTAAATTGTTGTAAATTTAATCTTAAATAGAACAAACTATGTTAAATGATATTTGATGCATATTCCAAAACCTTATGTCCTTAAAGATTTGAATGTGATTTTTTTATATGAACCTTCTTGTTTTTTCCTTTAAAATGTAGTTAGTGATGGAAATATAGGAAAAACTACTTGTAACTTTTGAGAATGAGTCTATTACTTTCTCCATTTTTCTTTTGAAAATTTAGATTAAATATTTATTTAATAATTCACAAAACTCTCCACAAGGATAATGAAATTAGTGTTGCAGGAAATAATGGAGTAAGGTGAATATTGTCAGACTTCAAGTGCCATTAAAGGTACAACTTGTAGAGGAAAATCTTCTAACGAAATGAAATCAACCTGAGATAAAAGACAGTTATGACCTGCAATAGGACAAAGACAGATGCGCACTTGGAAAAAAAGGAAATAGACATTGACTGAATGAAACAGTTGGCCCATCAATTGAAGGGACTGAAACGAATTCTAATTTGTTTTTACAAATTTGACTTAACTAGAAACGAGTGGAGTTTTTACAGTGTAAACCTATAATTTTATATATACCTCCGTTGGTGAGGATGACGTGAGAGGGAATTGGTATAGGTTTTGAGTTAGGATTTAAATTAGTAATTTGGGGATACTTTCTAGAGATTCAATTCCTATAATAGGGGAGAAACTTTGAACTACTGTGAGCTGTGAGCTATTTTCTGAAGTAGAATTTGGAGTCCAGAAAGGGATTGTTTGTAGGATTTGTCTGCAAGTTGAATGGACTTATCAGAAAACACGGAGGTTTAGGTATTTGCATTCAACTTCGATAATATTTTTGATATGAATCTAATGGTAGACTTTGAGTATTGGAAAATTTAATTTCACATACATGTGAGTTTGTGTAATATACACTATTTTTATTTATGCAAGTATTTCTTCAGCTGGAACTCATGATCAACTACTCGTCTTGGAAATTGAATGAAATTTGTTGTTTTCTCTGAAATATTTTTTATTTTATAATGGGTGGAATCATAGGAACTCTTTCCATGTTCCAATAACTCATTGTTGATAATTTTCAGTTTATATTAATCTCCCAAATAGAACATGAATTGTGGTAGCTAATATCACTAGGAATTATTACTTTTTAGAACTACAATATAAGATTTTAATGATGATTTTGTACGGCCACCCGTATAAATATTCAGGAACAAAGCTCTTGTATCAGCGAGAGTGGAATTAGGGAAAAGGAAAAAACTACCCTCAAAAACTACGGTTCTAAGAATATTTTTGAACTGTCCCTGAGAGAAGTTTTGAACCATCCTCTAGATTGCAAATTATTGCTTAGAGAAGTTCCGAAGCACTACGAATTATTGTGGAAATTCTGAAAACCTAAATTAAAAATATGCAGAGGAATAGTCGTCGTCAAACGGGAAGTCTCCGAAGACACCACTGCGTTAATGGTCAATGGCCGGCAGAAGTGACTGGGCGTGTATTGTCATCTGTCTGGCGGGTCGCTTTAGACCGATTATGAACGGTCTCAATATTCGGCTTTTGCCATGTCAAGGAGTAAATCGATTCTGAATGATCTCATAATTAAGCTTTTGCGCCGTTAAAGTGTGAATTATAAGTGTTATATGAATTGTTTTTTGCGCCTTAAAGTGTGAATTATAAGTGTTGTATGAATTGTTTTTAATTTACACAGGCACAATTTTCCATATCTCTTCCATATTGAGTTGTGGAATGAACCTCCAGGCCAAACAAAATAGAAATATAATTGGAAAAGAGAAATTAATAAGCCAAAATTCAATTAGAAATGTTTATCCCACAGTAAAATCTTGAGTCAATAAGTCAATGTTTCCAAGGGCGTCCATACCATACAATATTATAATAAGTACTAATGAAGAAAACTAATTATTGAAATCAAGTACATGATTTAAGGAAAGATTCGTGTGGAGAAATGTGAAACATTTAGGAAAGCAGACAATGCTGTTATCCTGGAAGATCACAGTTATTTGAATCTTGTTTGGAATTTCCTTCCTCCAATCCCTGAAGGAGATTTTGGGTATGACTATGAGGATGTGCTCTACTTCTTGCATTTTGGTATCTTTTTATCTAAACATGAGACATCAGACAAGATGTTTTAATACACAACAATTAGCATAAGATATAATATTAAATAAACAATTATAAGTCTTGTATGAATATACCTGAGTACGAAGGAATTGATTCTGAACAAATAGCATTTCCTCCTGCATATCATAAAACGTCAGAGCTTTAACAAAACCTTTCTTCATCTCGAAACAACATTCTTTGCGCCACGAAGTTTAATAGGGCATTCCAACTCCATTCCTTATTAGAATGTTATTGAGAAAATTAAAATAATTCACTGAAAGCGCAGGAATATTAGGTTGAAGATATGTAGTACCATTTTTTTTAACGCTTGATTTTCTTCAAGAAACATTCTATCCTGCGTATTGAAAAATGAATATTTTCAGCAAATGATGGATCCCAATTAGTAAAATCATTCGATACTATTTGAATAATTACTGTAAAAACATTTAAATTATAAAAATAAAGCGGTAACGAAATTTTCCTCTCACCTTCTCTAATCCAATGCAATCTATTCCCCTTTCGAGACGCACTTCAAGTTCATTGAGTTCGTTCATACTTAAGTTTGAGATACTCTCTCCCATCAATTTCCTATTTTTGATTTCCACAATCTTTTTATAATTAGCATTACTGTAGAATTTTGAATATTTCATGTCCCTTAAAATAATCAACCAAGACGCTTGAATAACTATAAAATAATCAACCAAGATGATTGAATAACTAAAATTGAATACGAACCCATTTGCATTGGTTAAAATGTCAATTTCTTTCTCTAACCTTGTTATAGCATCTCCCCAACGCTGTATGTATTAAATGTTATTAGAAACCAGCCTTCATCATTTAATCATTCTTCAAAAAAATTCAAAACTACATATTTATATAAATCATCAAAATACATCCCTATCAAATTTCATAACTTCATATAAAATTGATTGAGAAAATAATATAATACTAATAATAGGAAATGTTATAATCAAAAGATATAAACTTTTTTAATAGGAAGAAATATTCAAATATACCTCTATGCTTGGTTCCGTAATCTGATTCCATCGTGTATCTTTCATATACGTATTTTCGTATCTCTCAATAGTGCTACAAACACTTTTTCACAAGTCATGAAATTATCTTCTCTTCGGATAATATAAAAATCATGAAATTATCATCTCTTTAGATAATATAAAAACATTCGGTAAGAAGGAAAAAATGTTTACTTCTAAAGAAATATAAATATCAATAAAAATACAATATTTTAAAATAAAAGTGATTAA
>APFE030347267.1:220295-248221 GCA_000404065.3 Pinus taeda
GTTTTTTTTCCATAATATTATTGTATATTTATGAAGTCTTAGTCTTTTTATTGAAATGGAAAGGATGTACAGTGATTTGTGTTTTTTTTTCTCTATAGCTGAGTTGCTTTTTTTTTACTTTAAATGTAGAATTTCGGTGTGAGTTTTATTGTAAAATTCCAAGTCTGATATATCATGAGGAAGAGTCCTTTCATTAATGTCTTTAATTTTCTAAGATTGAAGCTATCTCAAATGTGTCCAAATAGAGCTTTATTAACCATTTATTTATAGAATAACACTAAAAAGAAATGTAGAAATATGTGATAAGATCAATATAGAAAAGGATCTCTTAAGATATTAAAAATCAATATATGTGCATGCACCCTCCAACCAAGCCTTTATAATAATAAATTTCCTTACATTTTGGCAGAGATGCCCTTAAAATTCACAACGAGAGCTCCACTTCTAGAAGTAATACAAGAAATAATCTAAGTTATGACGTTTAAGATGGTTCCCAGTAGATGTAGAAATTCTCAACATAGAGAGTCTATCAATCAAAGCCATCAAAAGAGGGGCCATGCAAACCATGAGATAAAAGGAAATGAGGTCCTTAAAAATCTAGTTGATTTTCAAAAGGAAAATTCATGAGTAGTAAATCTAGAAGAAATTATACTAAACTTACCATGTATAACCTTCAAAGTTCCATATGGATTTGAATATTGCACCAATAAGTACAAAATATGAGGAAGTAAAAGTGGAAGAGCTGAAAGTAGTGGAGAAATAACTAAATTTATAATCCTTCACAAGAAAATGATCGACATGGTCTATTACATAATAATAACATCATCATGCTTACATTACATAAATATTTACCTTTCAAATTCATAATTGTGGAAATGAAAATAACTAAATGGTGCACCTCTCTCTATCTTAATATATTAAATTAACAATTAACAACAAAAATATTTGGTCTCTCTACAACACCTATAACCTTGACTAAAAGATAAACCATAATCCCTTAACCATGATAATATTAGAGTGGATTGAATCCACTACCAAAAAAAATAGAACAAGAAGAAAAAAAAAAATTCATTGGGAGTCATTAACCATCTATTACCGATAGCTAATGGAGCCATATCATTTGGGAGTTATTGTCGTTGTTACAACCACCCTTCAAAAAATTTACTATGCTTTGATTTTGTAGCCTCCCTTCTATCCACGGGAGCTTATCATTCACTCTTGGCAAGTATTCATGCTATGATCAGGACTTATGTTTTCATGCTTTGCTTGTGATATGTTGTTTTGATCCTGGTTTCATACCTTTCAAGCACAAGATATATGTTAACAGAACTTTGCATCATTATCGGTCTTCCCTCTAGAAATAGCGCAATCTTGGAAGGTAGGCCAGCGAATTGTGCAATCTAGAAAGGAAGGAAAGCCTTAAGCTCAAAAGTTATGCAATTCTCATAGAAAACCTGACTTTAAGCTAATACAGTGAGAAAATCTTGCCTTGAGCTCAAAAACTGCATAATGCACTAAGTCAAGGAGTTACTTAGTCCTTGGGAACTACGCAATCCTTCTTGGTTGTGTGAATGCCTGATTTCCCCCAAAAGAAAAAAAATCAAAAAACAAAACGTAATACGTAGAAAATAGTGAGTGGATAATTAATTTCCTGAAGGATGATACAAGTTGTTATTCTGGGAATTCTACCAATTATAGCTTTTTCCTTGATTTTAGGCATACACATCATAAACCACAGCCAACCTAGATATTTGTAATAGGTTCCCCAAGGGTGCATTTATACATTCGATCTTGAATATTTAGGCTTCCCATGGAGATCAAGGAGCCTCCGGTGCAGTTTTCGGTTCTTTTCTGGGTGGCTTTTTCTTTTCTCATCCTTTGTCTCTTTTTTTCATTTCGCTTCTCGGAGTCCCATTTCGCTTGTTTCTTTTCATGGCTACTAGAATTTTAACTTATATTATCTTGTACAAGTGTTGGCTTAGTCCATCATTAACCTTTTCCAAGTGTCACATCAGTTTTCTTGTTTTTATCCATTACTGGTCATTGTTTCAGCGACTTTGCATGCATGTTTTTTTCATCCTTTGGCATGTTGTTCTTTTGCACTTGATTTGCATTGATCTATCTATCCTTAGTCGGATCTTCATTTTAACTCACAGCATCACTCAAATCTACGAGTTTCCCATACTCTTTCTGGGAAAATCCTCCCTTCACATGGCCAACAAATGCCTTGCTTACCTTTGAATTGTGCAAGTCCAAGTATCAAGCTTGATGCTTGGCCTCTAGAACTGCAAAATGCATAGTACTTGGCTAGTCCAACTGCACATTACATAGATCCATGGCTCAATCGTGCCACGTGGTAACTGAGAATACGGAATGTCCAGTCTCTTCCTTAGTCTGCCCAAGTTGAGATTGTGCATTACATAGTCTCTAGCCTCATAATACTCCCCTAGATGCAGAGACTACACAATTTGAAGTCCATGTAGCCAATCCCTCTCCCTTCACCTCAAGATTCGCGCAGATTATTCCTTCCATTATTGTGGTTGTTGTTGTGATCCTGCATTGTTAGTCAATTTGTTGAAGCTAATTTATGTTTTCCATGAGTGCTTTTCCTCCCACAGGTATTACATTTGTTGAGCACTTACGTTCATCAATTACTGTCATCATCACACCAAACAGATTTTCTTTGAAGAACACCATTGAAAGTAACACTGGGGAGGGCGTTGAGAGTACTCCAATGAACTTTTAAGTTTTCGTAAATACTCAACTGTTCATATAGAAGGAGTCAGATGTCACACAACACAATGTAAATGAAGCTTTCTCAGCAAGAAGCTTCAAAGTGGATCTTGAGGACTAACAGGTATATATCAATGTCCAAAAGCTAGAGTTACTCAAGGTTGCATGCGGGTATTTCGATTTCCAATGTGTAGACGTTGTCAGGTGGATAGCTTCTCATATAGATATCAAGACTAGGACTCTTAACAATTCCAACAAACAAAGTCTTACTTCTTTTCTGGCACCAAATTATCATATCATGTATCATTTGTTGGAGCTAGAATCGCTCATGGATTCTTACTTCTATGAAACCACCAGCTACTTGAGCACTAAGGATATTATGAAAAGTTGTGTGAAATAACCAACAAAGTTCCATGAGACACCCACCAACACCTACAAGAAAAAATCTCTCAGGAGGTTCTATCAGTTCTTCATAATTATATGTTGCAGAATCTATGGTCAATAGAGTACTAAGACTTTTGCTGAAGGATGGGCCTTCCCGTTGAACCAGGTTATGAATGAAGGAAAACCATTCAACTAGTTAGACGGGTTGTCTCAGCAGCTGAATATCCATGTATCTAATGCCCAAAATCCTCACAAGGGGAAACAAGATAGATTTTACATGTCTCCCCACCTGTTCGATGCAATTTGCGCTCATAATTATTTCCCTCATAGGAATTAGACATGGACGCCAAGAGAGTCTGCGGTGCATATTTACCGAAATCCTCTTTCACAGTGCATCCACAAAGGAGTAATGGAAAGTTTTACTAATCACTTCCTCATTCAGTTATACAAGTCAATATTTGAGGATAATTCACCTTGCATATCACGGGTGTAATGGAAGCAGTGTAAGGGATAGCAAAGTTGTTTGCTTCACTAGATGGTACTTTCCCCAAAGTGTTTGGTTGATAGAAGTTGTCACATATCTTGTCGAGATATGCTACCAATAAAGTGGTCATACAATAAGTTGTGTACCATATTTCCACACGGTTATTAACGGTTTTGAATAGGAAGAAGAAAACACATTTACCGCTTTTCCTATACAGATAGAAATGTATGAAATGAAGAATATGAAAGTTGCAGATATCGAAGGAAATGAGATCGAGAAATTCACATTTGGTCATTTGGAATTCAATCTGTACTATCCAAGTAATTTTTGTAAAGACCATTGTGCAAGGATTCACTATCACTGGTCAAGTAGGACCTTTCATAGACCTGACAAGGAAGCATGGAAAAATTGTTATAATTCCTCTAAGTCTCACGTATCAGTGAGTTTCACATGAAAATCAGAGGTTACTCAAATGGAAGAAGCCACTCCATAGGCAGTATTAGTGGAAAGGCACAATCCACTGTAGGAGAAGGGCAAGAGTAAATTTGTGCACATTCCATCGAAAGAGAAGTGCCATAGGATGAATGTAAATCTAATCATCTTGAAAGCATCCATAGCAGCAAAGAAGAGGAGCAAGAAAAGGACGAAGGAGGAGGAGATGCAACTAAGGGAAGAAATATGGTAGAGGATATTGGAGGAAGAAAGGTAGAAGAAGGAAGAAGAAGAAAAGTGACGAGTAAAAGGAGAGGAAGTCACACGAAGACAAGTGAAATAATAATGGCAGAACCAAAAACTAGAGGAGGAGAGAAAACAGATGCAGGACAAGGATTGCACTCAGGAGATTGAGGACCTTATTGTCATCCATGACATTAAGCTCGAATGAGAGCCGCAGAACTAACATGTTGACCTGATGCCAAGCACATAACACTTCACCATTTAGTCTCCCCCTCCTCCATCAGAGCTCGGTCCAAGCGTGGAAGAGGAACTTATTCATCTTGATGATGGTCCGATTATGGCCATGTACAATCTTATGTCTGGCGGGCTTTAGAATAAGGTTGTACAAGAAATGAAGAATTTTTTGGGGGGGGATGTCACATATTCATTCATCTGAGAAAGGGTGATTGTGAAAGAGACCATAACAATTTTGAATTCCATTCCCACAGCCAAGTTGGCCTTTGCAGGTGCTACAAAGTCAAACACAAAGTATATGATGGTCGAGAAAAAATAGTTGGTAAAGAACTTATAGGTTGTAAGGCATGAAGTTGAACAACTATGAGCAGAGGTTCAAAAGGCATCACTCGTGCCATTTTATCTGGAAGAACTTAAGGCAACCACACTTGGTGAATTATCAACATTGGGAGAAACTTTGTGGAGATTTTATGAAGAGCTCGTCATTGTGCATAAAGCAGTTGTCTACTTGTAGGACATGCAACAAAAGTGTAAGGATAATGTTAAATATCTTAAGGTTTTCCATACAACCATCACTGCGGTGCATGAATGGTCAATGTAATACAAAGGATCATTGTCCAAATTGGCAATGAAACAAGACAACATGGAGAGTTAGACAAGTCACAAGTGTAGATTATCGTTTAGAGCAACAAACAACTCACCTCATTCATCACCAATATTGAAGCCTTATATGCATGATTGTACAACATCATGGATTTAATAGTGGAATTGCATAATATCGTATCATTTGGCTCACTAACTAAAGCTAAACACAAGAATCAGGTTAGGCAGGAGGTTCAAGAATACTTGGACCCATTTAGATAGATCACTACCATGGAAGATCTTGAAGTGAATAGGAAGAACATGAAAAATTACATTGGTGGACTTGTTCAGATCAATACTTTGATGCTCTTGCCAAAGAAAGAAACTCAAACTGGCTCCAAATTGGTGTACATGGGTGTCATGGAGGGTAGAGTTTGCTTTTAGACTAATCCCACCATACAGTTTTTGGAAGTCATCGCGCACTATAAAGCTTGGAACCATCATGTGACTGAGAACTTACAAGTCGAAGTTGCTAAGATGGATTTTCCGCAAGATTATGCTTAACTTATTTTTCTTATTAGGCTATCTAGTTGGCTCTACCGAATTTTGTCTTAGATGGGTATGAGTATATTGTAATATTGTGTTGTAATTCATTTGCAAGTGGAATTCGAAGTGTCAGCTATGGAACGTGAATATTCATTTTGTAAAGATGTTGAAGAATCATAAGAGAAGTCCACAAGTCACAAAATGGAGATGAACTCTCACCCAATTTGTTATAAATATTTCCTCATAACTCATGTAAAGGGCTTTTGGGAGTCAAATTGTTGGCTAAGCTTTTAGCTTGGGATCCAGATCTTGGGAGTTTGTTGAGAGCCTTGGCTTCTCCATGGCATAGTGGGAGTATCTTCCTTTGGAGGAGCAGGTGTAGACTTCATATTCCACTAAAGGGAATAATGGTTTGTCAATGGTGTATGTATTCTTGGAACTCCCACTTTAATAAAAGCTCTGATTCGACATGTTTTTATGCATATGTTATGAATATAGTAAGACTATTCTTGTTATGTTTCCAATATTTGTTATTTCACTTACACTAATTCTTATGAAATATTTCATTTTAATTATTATGAATCTTGTTGAATTTGTGTTGTATATTTCCATCATGGTTAACTTGTGAAGTATTTTGCAGGTTAACTTGCGATTCTTTTATGCTCGTGTGTTCCTTTTAAGACGTGTAATATTACACGATTCTAAGCGGCTCACTAATTTTCCGCTTGTGTGTTATAACCTTTCATACATCGCACTTAACCTTCCATAAAGTCACACAGTTGTTAACCAAACTAACAATTACACCACTCAATTTGTTATTGTAGACAAGGCACATCATTAAAACCTGCTACTTCGGCAACTTGACCATATTTCAAATGGGGCCGGTACACCAACTGGTGTGAGGTCTAGTTGGGATTTCATATCAAGGAGAACCCTTGAATGTCGGCGGGTCCAACATCATCAACATTTTTGGTGCTAGAGGGAGGGTTAGCTGGCAAGCTTAGCCTGTGAAGTCAGTTTGAACTTTCCTTATATTTTAATGGATTCTTCCATATCTTAACTACGAAGTGTTTTTCCAAAATTGTAAATATGAGAGATCCCATAGGGATAAACAATGATTTGTCCAATTTGAAATTTGATGGCATGGGTGGAACAATGATTCTCGAGCACACATCTCACTTTCTTGAATTTTTCACTAAGCACACCATTCACTACGAGGATACTGCTTGTAGGTTGGTCGTTCTCACATTCAAAGAGTGTGTGAAGGAATGGTGTTACACATTGGGACTTCCTTCTATACACTCTTTTGAACATCTTTTCAAAGAGATCTATCGTCCCTTTGGAAATTATGATTTTAAATATATTTTCAAGAAAATCATGCGTTTAAGAAAAGAATCCGACGAATATCTTAACAATTTTCACAATTGTTTCATTCATTTCTCTTTTGAATTTTCTAAAGATGATATTAATTATAATTTAATTAAAGAGAATTTTGAATTTCTTATTCGTATTTCGATGAATCCAAAATAATATGAATCTTTCGAATGTCTCCTTAAATTTACCAGTTATGGAGCCCCCAAATCTATGACAAAGTAATTTTCTATTCAAAGTGACTCTTTGTCTTCTTCTCATTAAAAAAACCCCATTTACATAGATTAAAGTTGGAGAACTTGAGAGTCCATCTGTTGATCTTCCACCATCTTCTCCAACCTCACATATTTAGAATTTAAAAGCAATTTTGGACTCTGAAACTGAGCTTTTTGGTGATGTTCTTTCTCCTCGCTCTCCATCTATTGATTCCTTTGGTCCCCCTGATTGTGAGTTGTTGTGTTCACCTATTTGAACCATTTCTTATGTTTATTAGGATCAAACTCGGGATGGATTTAGTGTTAACCAACTAACTTGCATTATCATTTATGATGATTATGTGCGAGATTCTATTTCTGAACAAGAATCTGTGATGCAAGTTGATGTTTCTCGTTGTTCACCTCTCCTGCATTATCTTCACATATTATACGATTTTTTCACACATGTTGAATCTATTATAGAATCAGTTTAGCACGATGTTAATTCTGGTCGTACCCAGAACTTGTGGAATGTTAGTTTTACATATGAACATGGAGAGGAATAATCTTCTCTTCTCGATTCCTCCAATCAATCATCTGATCTTTCTGAAGAAACAGAGGGTGAAATTTCTTATTTTCAATCTTCCCATCTTTATAATTCATCGAATCAACAAGGTGCCTCACGTTTCAATGTTGAAATTTCTGATCATGGCTGTCATGATCTATTCATTAAATAATCTAGTCATGACTCTGAATTTTCTACTGTTGATCTTTCTAGGCCACCCATTTTTTATGATCTATGATTCGATGTCTTCGAACTTCCATAATTTATTGATGCACTTCAACCCATGTTGATGGTTATGTGAGGTTCTCATAGTCTTGAGGTCAGTCCTAATCACAATCATATTTGTCATTTATCTTTCAAGGATCCTCATCATTCAATTGTGCAAATTGAAAATCGATTCTTTCTATAGTCTTTACACCCTCCATCTGCTTTGCACGATGTTATCGCTTAATCATTGGAGGAATCATACATGGAAAGCTTGTTCTCTAAATGTAAGTTTTCCACTTTCGTTAAGTTTTTAAAATTTAGAAGTTTGAAATCATGCTCTTCCATGTCACCATGTTGTGATGTGCACAACCACAAAAATGCATTCGTAGAATGCTTTGCATGTGATTTTTTGTCATATTTTTATGCATTCACTTCCACGATTCGAATGTCAAGGCATGTATCTATTTATCTCTCTTGTATGTTGGTTTCCTTGAATATATTTCTTGATATGGATTATCTTGCCTATATAGGTCATCCTATGTGTTGGTTGTTATAATTGAATTTTTATTTTACACAAGCCTGACCTATTCTTAGTTAGTTTTTGAGTAGGAGTATTTTGTTTTTTGTTTTTTTTTTGTTTTTTTGTTTTTCTTCATTTAATTTCCATCTCGCCCCTTCTATTTCCTTTCGTTTGTAAGATAGCTTCCACATGAGACCATGTTTGCTTTTGAAAGTAAGCATGGTGAAGATGAAGAGGAAATTGTGCTACTGTCAATTCTTGGTTATCCATTTATTCCCTCTCTTGGCATGGATCTTGCACCCTTTAGTAAATGATACCCTGATGAAAAATACATTATTTTATGAAGAAACCATAGTGGAACCAAATGTTTAATTTATAGCTAGTACCACCTACTCTAATTAGTTTTTAATTGTTTAGTTTCATCTTGTCATCTAAGTCAAGTAGGTAAGAAGGGGAGGAAACTTTAACAAGCAAACTGTATTTAAGAGGTGTATAAATATCCTTCTCTGAAGGGACAACCTCTTATTCTCTCAATAAGTCATGATCCTCTTCTAACTCATTAGATCCATTAGTGTCTATGCATAGTTTTTTCAACAAAAATGAAAAAATAATAAAGGGTGAAAGAAGAGAAATGCTTCATGTGAAAAGTGGTGAAGCAAGCAACTCCAACAGGGCACTATCCAGGTTCGTTGGCATCAGAACAATGTTTGTGTCCTTGAGGTGACTCTGTTGGGGTACCGTCCAGGCTCGCTAGCAGTAGAGAAACACCAAAGATGAAAACCAAGACTCTGAAGATTATTTTTCACTCGTGTATCTATATACTCCCCATCCCTAGTTAAAACGACTGAGTTTGACTTGTCTTTTTGAGTGTGTTATAGGTGAACTAAATGGTAGGGAATATATTTTTAACTTAAGCTAAGTAGAGAATATATGGTGATCAATGGTTCAATAATACTTTCTAAATATTTAGATCTAGTTTGCACAAGGCAAGACCTATACAGAGAGTTGGAGTTCTACAAGTGTGTCACGAGGTGTTTACCTACTACAACCCCTCTCCAAAGTTTTTCTTATGATTTGATTCTGGAGCATCCCTTCTATCCACAAGAGCTTATCATTCATTATTGTCAAGTATTCATGTTATGATTAGGACTCATATTTTCATGCTTTTCTTGTGATGTTTTGTTTTTATTCTGATTTCATACCTTTCAAGCACAAGCTATATCTTGAATTGACTTGGCAACATTACTGGAATTCCCTCCAGAAATTGTGCAATCCTAGAAGGAAGGACCACCTTAAGGATATGAATTGTGTAGTCCACATAGCTAGGCCAACCTTCATCTCAGAAACTATACAATTCTGGGAGATAACCCAACCTTAAGCTTAGAAACTGTGCAAAGCTTCCCTTGAGCTCTCAAAATGTGTAATTCACTAGGTCAAGGAGTTACCCAATCCTTGGGAACTGCACAATCCATCTTGGCAGTGTGAATACCTAGTTTCCTGAAAAATAAAAAGAAGAAAAAAATTCGCTGTAAAATAGTTAGCGGATAATTAGTTTTGAGAAGGATGAAACAAGTTGTTATTTTTGTAATCCCTCTAAGTGTCACTTTTTCCTTGATTTTAGGCAGCCATATCATAAACCCTAAACAACCTAGATATATATGATAGAAAACCCTAGATCTCATTTGTACATTTGATCTTGGACCTCTATCCATCCCAAGGAGATCAAGGAGCCTTTGATGGAGTTTGCAGTTCTTTTCTGAGTGTGTGCTTTTCCAGGCGAGTACTTTTTTCATCTTTTGTTGCATTTTCTATCACTTTTTGTCATTTCTCTTTTTTGAGTAATATTTTTCTTGTTCCATTTCATGGTTGATGGATTTTTAACTTATATTAGCTTATACAAGTCTTGGTTCAGTCCGATGTCCATCTTTTACAAGTGTCGCATCAATTTTCTTGTTTTTTCTCATTAGTGGTCACCATTTCGGCGACTCTCAATGCATTTTTGTTTTCCCTTTTGCATATTAATATTCTGCACTTAATTTTCACTAATCTATCTATCCTTAGCCATATCTACACTCTAACTTGCACCATCACTCATATCTTCCACTTTCCCATACTCTTTCTGCGCAAAATTTTCATTTATTTGGTTAGGAGTTGCCTTACTTACCAGGGCATTACATAAGTCCAACGCTCAAGCTTGATCCTTGTCCTCTAATACCACACAATTCATATTTCTTGGCTATGTCAACTATGGCTTGTGTAGTTCCAGGGCTGAAGCTTGTCCCTTGTCAACTGAGACTTCTCAATGTGCAGTCTCTCCCTTAGTCTACCCAGGCTCAAACTATCTGTTGCGAAGTCTCTAGCCTCAAGTTTCTCCACTGTATGTTGAGAATTCACAATGCATAGTTCATGTAGACATTCCCTATCCCTTCACATCAGGATTTCTACATATTTTTCCTTTCATTCATGTGGTTGTTGTTGTGATCGTGTTTTCTGAGTCATTTTGCTTAATCTCATTCATTTTTTCCATGAGTGCTTTTCTTCCTACAAGTATTGCAATTACTGAGCAATTCTCTTTGGTAGTTACTCTCATCATGGCACCATAGACATTTTCTTCAAAGGAAACCACTAAAAGAAGCACTAGGGAGGCAGTTGAGAGTACTCTAACGAACTTGTCATTTTTCTCAAATACTCAACTTTTTAGAGAGAAAGAGCCAGATATCGCATGGCACAAAGTAAATGAATATTTCTCAACAAGTATCTTTAAAGTTGATCTTGAGGATCAAAAACTATATATCAATGTCCAAAATTCAGGGTTACCCAAGGATTCATCTAGGTATCCAACTTTACAATGTGCATACCTTGCAATCGGGAAAATTTTGCAACATATTATCAACTCACGTATCATTTGTCAGAGCTAAAGTCTCTCATCATTTTCTTACTTGTATGTAACCAGTAGCTACTTAAGCACCAATGATATTGTCAAAAGATGGGTGAAAGAACCAGTAAATTTATGCCAGACACCCACCAATAGCTACAAGATAAAATCTCTCAGGATGGCCTATTAGTTCTTAATAATTCTATGTTGAGTAATATATGGTCAATAGAGTACTAAGACCTTCCCCAAAGAGTTGGCATTCTTGCTGACCCAGGTAATGAAACAAGGAAAACCATTCAATTGGTATGACTTGTTGGCTTAGCAGTGGAAGATCCATATAGATAATGCATTGAATCCTCCCAAGAGCAAGAAAACCATATTTTACATGACTTCCTACATGTTGGATGCAATTTTCACTCACAATTATTTGCCTATCATGAATTGGACCTGGACGCCAAGAGAGTTTGTCGTGCATATTTACTTAAAGTTGCTTTTTAAGTGCAACCAAAAAGGAGTAATGTAAAGGCTAAAGGATAACTTCCTCATTTCAGTATACAAGTTAATCTTTCAGGAAGAACCACCATTCATTTCAGGTTGAGAAATGGAAGGAGTGTCAAAGATAGTATATTGGTTTGCCTCGCTGGATCGCACTTTAACTCAGGTTGTTTGGTTGACAAAATTCATTGTGTCATCTGCTGACATATGCCACCAACAATTTATTCATGCAAGAAGTTTACAATCTTTCCACAAGGTTATCAATAGTCCTATACAAGAAGAAGAAAGCACCTTAACTTGCTCTTCCTATGTAGATTAGATTGTACAAAGTCAAGAATCTGAAAGTTGTATACACCAAAGGAAAGGAGATAGCTAAATTCACATTCAGCCATTTGGAATTTAATCTAGTAAATACCATTGTGCCAAGATTCATTATCAATGGCCAAGTGGGACCTTTCGCAGACCCGAGGAGGAAGCATTGGAAATTTTTTATAATGCCTCCATGTCTCACGAACCAGTTAGCTGCTTTGTGGAACATCACAAGTTACTCCATAGAAAGAATTCACTCGAGAGCCCATAGTAGCAGAAAAACACAACTTAGTGTGCGATAAGTGTAAGAGAAAATTTGTGTACAATCTAGTGGAAGAAAAGATCCACAAGATGAACAAAAATCCAATCATATTTAAAGAATCCATAGCAATAGATAAGAGGAAGGAAATGAAGCACAAGGAGGAGATGTAACAAAGGGAAGAACAAGAGCATAGGAGATTGGAGGAAGAAAGGTAGAAGAAGGAACAAGAAAAAATTGCAAAGAGTAGAAGAAGAAGAAGTTACATGAAGATAAGCCAAAGAATAAGAGCTCAACTGGAAACTAGAGGAGGAGATAAGATAGATGCAATACAAGGAGCTTGCTTACATGATTTAGGAATTGATTGTGATCCAGGACATGGAGTTGGAATCAAAGCCATAAAACCAACATGTCGACTTGATGCCAAGCACATAGCAGGTCACCATTCAATCTCCGCCTCCTCTAGCAAAGTTAACTCGAACTAAGGAAGAGGAAAATGTTCCTCTTGATGATGTATCCAGCTATGGACACGTACAATCTCAGGTACAAAGAGCTTCAAAAGAATATTTTACAAGAAAGGAAGAAACATTTCATTGATAATCTCACATCTCCTAGATTCATTAGAGAAAGGGTGATTGTGATAGACAACAGAAGAAATTTGAATGCCATTTTCATAGTGAACTTGGCGTTTGCGGATGCTACAAATTCAAACACAAAGTATCTGATGGCCAAGAAAAAATAGCTGGAAAATAAATTACAGGCTGTGAGGAAGGAAATTGAACTTCATGAGGTTTGGAATGCAGCTCACACACAATTTTATCTGGATGAACTTAAGGCAACTATACATGGTGAAGTATCGACATTAGGAGAAACTATGCGAAGATTATATGAATAGCTTGTCAACATGCATAAAGCAGATGTCCACTTGCATGGAATGTAGGAAAAGTTTAAGGATAATGCTAAAGCTCTTAATGTTGTTTAAACAACCATCTTTGTCATGCATGGATGGCCAATGTAGTACAAAGGGGCACAACCCTAATTGGGAAGAAAACAAGGAGACATGTAGAGTTGGGGAAAGAACAAGTGTAGATGACTATTCAGAGAAACAAAAAACTCACCTCATTCATCACCGATATTCATGCCGCATATGCACGATTGTATAAAAATGTGGATTTTATGTTGAAATTGCACAAGCTCCCATCAGTTGGCTGAGTCACGGAAGAAAAATGCAGGAATCATGTTAGG
Source organism: Pinus taeda (assembly GCA_000404065.3). Lineage (NCBI taxonomy): Eukaryota > Viridiplantae > Streptophyta > Pinopsida > Pinales > Pinaceae > Pinus > Pinus taeda. The sequence continues at coordinate 233,974 of APFE030347267.1, forward strand.
AAGGAGGTTGACGAATACTTGTATTGGTTTAGAAATATCACTACCAAAGAATATCTTTAAGTGAATCGGTAAAACATGTAGAAGTACAATGTTGGCCTTGTCTAAATCAATACTATGATTCTTCTTCTAAGGGAGGAAACTTAGACCAGTTCCAAATCGGTGTACCCAAATACCATGGAGGCTAGAGTATGCTTTCAACCTAATTTGATCACACAATTTTGGGAAGTCATTACATAGTACAAAGCTTGGAACCGTCATGCGATCGATAACTTACAAGTCGAAGATGTTGAGCTAGAGTTTCCCCAAACTAAAGCTTAACTTATTTTTCATATTAGGTTGTCTAGTTATCTCTACCCAATTTTGTCCTATATGGGTACAAGTATATTATAATATTTTATTGTAATTAATTTGTAAATGGAATTTCAAGTATCAATTTTCGAAGGTGAAGAGTCATTTTGGAGATAAGTTTAAGAGTCATGAGAGAAGTCTAAGAGTCACAAAAGCGAGATGATCAGTCACCCATTTTGTTATACGTATGTCCTCATAACTCATATAAAGGGCTTTTGGGATTTAAGTCCTTTGGCTAGGATTTTAGATTAGGATCAAGAGCTTGGGAGTTTGTTGAGAGCTTTAGCTTCTCCATAGCATAGAGGGAGTATCTTTCTTTGGAGGAGCAGGTGTAGACTTCATGTTCCACTATTGGCACTAGTGGTTCATCAATGGTATATTATGCTTGGAACTTTCACTTTAATAAAATCTTAGAGACAACAGGTTTTCATGCATATGTTGTTAATATAGTAGGACTATTCTTGTTATGTTTTCAATACTTGTTATTTCACTTATGCTAATGTTTATGAACTATTTCATTTGAATTAGTGTGAATTTTGTTGAATGCATGTTGTTATATATTTCCATCATTGTTAACTTGTGAACTATTTTTCCAGCTAAATTTTATGTCTTTATGCTCATGTGTTCCTTTTAAGTTGTGTGCTATTACAGTATTCTAAGGCACTCACTCATTTTCCCCTTTTGTGTTAGAAATTTTCATGCATCGCACTTCACCTTCCACAAAGTCACACGCATGTTCACCAAATTCATGATTACAACACTATATGTGTTATTGTATCCAGAGGACATCATTAAAACCCATTTCTTTGGAAAATGAGCCATATTCCAAAGCAATGGCTTTTAATGATGTGCCATGGCAACAAAATCTCTAAGATACTTAAGGGGAAAATTGTTTATATTTTTGTGAACTACAATTGATATAGGTAATCAATTTACCAAGTAGCATGTAGCATCCAATATCTATGCCTAGTAGTCATCTCATAGCCCTATGCCACTAAATTACTTCAGAACTTTCCATTGTACTCTTATTTAATCCTTTTGCAACTCTATTCTATTAAGGTTCGAATGTCGTAGTCTTTTGCATCGCTATCCTACACTTCTCACAAAGTTCCTCAAATTTATTTTTGTATAATTCTCCAACGTAATTGATTTTTATACCCCTATTTTATTCCTGATATGGTTCTATATAAGATCCTTAAACTCTATAAATTTATTTAGAAACCTAGATGTCCTTTTAAATAAATAACTCCATATGTTCCTCCATAAATCTTTATGTAAATGAAATATAATACATAGATTCACCAAACAATGGAATAGGAATATGTCCAATGTTCACATAAATCAAAGCCTTATAAAAAATTGGACATACCTTAAGATAAATATTTATGAAGTTATGATCAAATTCACCTATCTCCAATATGTACCCATCATTGATACCACAACATTAAAAATATAGAAAGGTTGATGCATTCCTCGTTTCCACCATTGTGAACAATATAACTAATAGAGCATCATTAACAATGCTTCAAAACCTAATCCATACCACAAACCTTCAAGATGCTGAGCAGCTGGAAATGGAGCTTCGGAAAAGAAACATCAGATATGAAGAAGGAAATGACATCCTTCGATGGGGATACCTACCTAAAGGCACCTTTACTCCTTCAGAGGCATACAAAATAATCAGCAACATTACCACTCAGTCTGATCCAATCTGGCGCAAAATTTGGGAGCTCGATTCCTGGCCCAAAGTCTCTCACTTCCTTTGGCTAGTTGGACACAAGTGGATCCTCACATGGGACAAATTAAGAAGCAGAAACTTTCATGGCCCATCCATTTGCCACAATTGTAGGCATAATGAGGAAACTCTCCAACACCTCTTGGACGCATGTCCTTTAGCCAATCAGCTATGGGAAAAGGTCAGCTTCAGATGTCAAAGAAGATGTAGATTGGAAAACGATATAATTAGCTCCTTAAGACAGTGGGCACAGAGACCTTACAAAAGCGAGCTCCTTAATGGTTTATGGAATATAATTCCAGGTCTAATCCTTTGGAGCATATGAAAGGAAAGAAATAAAAGAATATTTAAAAACCAAAGCTCTTCGATTGAGGAAATATGGAAGAAATTCTGTGGTAATCTTAAAGAAACATTATTGCTTCGACCTTGGACACGGGAGGATCTTCCATCTCTACCCAATGAGAAAAGTATTCTAGACAACTGGCAATTGCAGCTCCCTCAGGAACTTCAGAAGAGCAGCCCAGCCAAAAGCAGCTTCAACACCAAAGGCAAATGGAAGGCCCCCCCAAAGTACTCCTATAAGCTCAACTTCGACGGAGCCTCCAAAGGCAACCCTGGAATAGCGGGTTTTGGAGGAATCATAAGAGATCATGAAGGCACCCTCATGCAGATTTACTTTGGAAACATAGGCTGGGACACTAACAACTCAGCAGAGTTAGAGGGTCTCTGGCAAGGACTCTCTCTCGCCTGGGATCTAAGACTCCAACCTCGTGTCGTAGAAGGAGATTCCCAGATCGTCATCAACATGGCCAAACGTCTCCAAAATGGATCTCAAGCTAGGAAAATTGCCACCAGCTGGAGGCTCGAAGCAAGGCTGAAGGGCATTGAACAACTGCTTCGCAGTAACAGAGCCGTCTGTTTCATGCATACCAAAAGGGAAGGCAATAAGGTTGCCGACCTCTTGGCCAACATAGGAGTTGAAAATGCCAATACCTTTCTCAGTGGCATTACAGCCATAATTCCAAACAATGCTCAGGCTCAGGAACTTACTAGCCTGATCCAAAGTGATGCAGAGGCCCCGGATGCGGGTGATTGGACGGGTGGCATGGAAAGGCCACATGATAGCCATGTGCCTCCTCGTGCCTGAGGCAAGTCTTCATATCAACTCGTCGCCATGGAATGTTGGTACAGAGCGTGCCTGAAATTGCATTCAATGCAACGTTGGGTGAAAGGGAGAAACTGCAATTTGCAGTTATGGCGGACAGAAGCCAAGGGAGGGAAGGTTTTGTTAAAATGGGTGTTGATCCGGGCCACAGGAATCATTCCGCTATGTGCCGATTCACTCTACAAGACACCGCTCCAGAAGGGAGGCATTTGTGTTCTGATTTTGAGGGGCATCTGCGTACAGGGGAATGGCGTCTGCGTTCAGTTGAGGGATATTTGCGTTCAGCGAAATGGTGTCTGCGTTCAGTTGAGGGGTACCTGCATCACAAGTTTGCAAATTTGGTTGGGGGCAGTCTCCAACCTTGCTTCCGCCCTACTCCTGCAATTACACAAGGTCCCGCTGCTCCTGCAAAGATGGTTCGAAGGAGAGGACCTGCTCGAGGAAGGCCGTCTCGTCCTCCATCCTCAAGGCCTCGCCTTCCTTGCTATCATTGTCGCTGCCACGAAGGGGTTCAGTCCAAACCCATACAAGTTAGTCAATTTATGGATGCGGGAGGTTCTAATCAGGAACCAGCCCCTGCACCTGCATTCGGCTCTGCCATCTTCACATTTGGCAGTTCGATGGACAAACCACGTATCAATGCACATGTCTCGGTTTTGTTCATCGAGGAGCCCCAGGAAGATGAAGGGGATTCAAGGAGTCAGGAGAAAATCCCAAGTGGAAGCTCAGCGGAGGAAGGGAAGAAACCAGAGGAGGCACCTGAGCAAGCCCCCAACAGCCCTCAAAACCAGAAAGCATCGACTTCTAAGGAGGACAATGAGGACGAATGGAACGCCCTGCGAGAGAAATATGGATGGTGTAGGGTGGTCGAGGAAAAGCCCCAGGAGTAGCCCTCAGCTGGCTCAAATCCTCGTCATCCAGCTCTGCTCAGGTTTTGTCATGGTTTATGGCTATGCCCTTAATTTTACAGTTTCATATCCAAAGCTTCTGCTTTCTTTTGTTGATTTTGCATGGCCTGTCAGGCAAATTGTCGAGAGTCTTATGAGGCCCCTGCGTGGGCAGTCCTGTTTCGTTTCCGCGCCCCTGCGAGGGCAGTATTTTTCTGATTTTGTGCCCCTGCGTGGGACTAATCCGTCTGGTCTGGTCATCTTGGCCCTTCATGATTAGCTCAAGTCTAGGTGTGAAGCCCTGGTGAGGGCAGTGTTTTTTGTGCTGGGTAAATTGAGTCCAAAATGCCACAGTTGGCCTTGGAAACAATGATTTCATGTCTGTAAAAGTTTCACTATGCACAATATAATAGCATAGTTTTACTGAGAAAAAAAAAACAATGTTTCAAAACCATTTGAAAAGTGTTAAAATCCAATCTCCCCTCATTGAAACCTTTCATTTCTAAAATCTCTCACATGTTTCATTTTCAAAATTTGTATGCATGGAAATATCAACTATGTTACTTATGGATGTCATGGTTTTAGAGAAATTTATAATTTGTAGAACCCTAGGGATAGTTCTAATTTTTTTCATTTTTTAAACATAAATTGACCCTTCCACATGATCTGATATGGGATTTCAGGTAATCTCAAAGAATAACATCACTTCCACTATACCTTTTAGATTGACAAAACATGTCATGGTTTTGAGCCATATGAAATGAAATACTCTAGTTTGTAAAAGCTACACCATGATAAAAAAGTGTACTTATGGATGCCACATAAAATTCAACTCCTTAAATCATGGATCGATTTTTTTTTGATCTATTCCTCCATGACTTATTTTTTGTTTCCATTGGATGAATTATTATAGGTAAAACATCCTTGATCACACCTTTCATGGATTTTTCATCATTTTTTTTTTATAGTGAAGATGCAACTACATCCTCAATATTAGTGTGGATTGAGCAGTGCTTCCTACTAATGCAAGAAAATCATCTTAAGAGCCTAGCAAAGAACATCATAATGTAATATAATTATCTTCTTCCTCTGAAATAATATCAAGAGAATCTTCTTAAAAAACATAATATCAAGAGAATCAAGTTGAATTACGATATGATGATAGTTAAGACTATTAAAAGTCACAAAGACAACATTGCAGGGAAAAATATTCCACCCACATTTATATAAAGGTGGTACTCCTCCCTAAATAGAGGAAATGATGAAAAAAATGCAAATATATAATACCCCAACTAGGACTGGGATTTATATGAAACGATTTTTAACAATCCTATAGTAGAACATTTAGACAAACATAAATAAAAGTTGCATATTCATCAAAATATAATTACATATTGATTGAATTATCCCAATTTACTTATCCTATGTGATTAAAGGTGTTCTTCTAAGATTCTTTTAGAGATGCTTTAGTAGTTGTGGCATAATGTTTGTGTTGTCTAAAAACTTTATTTAAAGTCTATTGGAATCCTCATGAATTCCTTAGAGGGTTTCGATTAAAACATAAGTATCACCTCCACTTTATACTTTCCATGGTGGAAGAAACAAACCATATGCTATAAAAGTAACATGAACTATAAAAATGGCCAGAAGTTCAAAACCATGGGTAACTTCTAATTCTTCTAGTTATAGCACATCAAAATATATACCATATTAATCTCTATGAGAGATTATTTGAATACTTAAGTGGCAACTTTTGATATGAACAAAGATAAATTGTTTGTTTCTCCTCTGGTAGAAGAATGTAGACTAATGTTGGTATCTACAACTAATTTATACCTAGAATAACTTATGAGATAGATATAAACGAATTTCCTTCCAACCCAAATAGTCAAATGAAGGAAAAATATTCTTAAAAATGGAAAAGAGACTTTTCTTTTAAAAGAATAAAAGTTTCAAAATAACACCTATTACCCAAAGAAACTATAAAAAATTTCTATATTTTGCAAGGAAAAATTTATATGCGTGATAAAATGAAAACTAGATATTGTATTTCAGCAATCATGGGTACCAAAAATCTATTGGATCCATGTCAAAATTGGTATAACATGACTCGGGTATGCCCGTTACGACATTATATAAAATAATGGCATAACCGAGATATGAAATGATGAAGAATTTATTTGTCTAAATAAAATTCCCAAGTTCGTATGATGTTCGAGATAAATTGCATGAAACAATCAGTTAATAGTCCTTCATGAATAGAATAATGCAATATATAGAGGAAATATCTAAGAAAAAAGTCTGTATATTATTATCTAGTAGTTCTGCGAAACAATCATGAAAACTCCATATCATACTAGCAAACACCATATCCTAGGTTTCTTCAAAACCTTCATAAGAAGTCTAGTTTGTCCATCATGGTTATTTAGGGAACTATCCATCATCAAAATATTAAAAATTCTATTTTGTTCTAGAATTTCAAGAATCAACATCGAGGATGTGTCAAGACTGAATAATTCATTGGTAGAGGTAAAATTAGGGGAAGTAGAGGAAGAGATCGAAGATGTGGAGGTAGGGGAAGTAGAGGAAGAGATCAAATCTGTAAAGGTAGATGTAGGGGTAGTTACCAAATAAAAGTAAAAACTGTAATAGAGCGGGGAAGCAAAAGATAAATAGATAAGTATGAGTTAAATTATTACTACTTCAAAATATTACCATTATTATGAAAATGAATACAAAAATAAACCATCATTCTTGAAAAAGGTAGAGAAAATGTATCCAACATTGAAGAAGGGATGCTAGATTCAATGTTCATTTCATGTTAAATCACTGAAAGGATAAAAATAAGCATCCATAATTGCTAGAGAATAGATAGAGTACTCACATTATAACCAACCAGAATATTTTTTTATAAAATTGATAAAATTACTTTAGTAGATGATTATCATTAGAAGGTTGTATGCGAAGGTGTTATGCATGTCCTAACTAGGAATAACGAGAAGAAGTATATTTCTAATGTCTTTTATCTACCAAATATTAGACGTAATATTTTGATTATTATAAAATTGTGTCAAGATTGTTATAATGTCATATTAAAAAACTCCACATGCACAAACTTACATAAGTAACAAGGTACAATATTTCATACAAAAGTTGAAATTACCAAGAAACAATTTTCTCATTTAATCCGAGGAATGTAAAACTATCAAGGTCATATGGACAAAATTATTCAAGAATAAATTAAATTTGGTTGTGGCCTCTTATTTATGGTGACCTCCATTTTGGGAAACTTGGTCTTTTGCAGAAACTACCATTGGGTTAGGGCTTATCATATTGAAGTCGGAAACAAACACTTGTGAAATATGCATTCTTGGAAAGAATTAAAGAGATGATTTTCTAAAATCCTCACCTACAATGAAGGAGCATATATGATTTTCCCACTTATATGTATGTGCTCCAATGCAACACCTTCCATTGGTAAAAGTTTTCATTTTCTATCATTCATTCATGAGATCAATAGGAACGTTTTGGTGCATTTCCTCAAAATAAAAATAAAAATAGACTCATTCACAATTTTGAAAGTATTTAAGACCATGGTAGAAAATTAAAATAGAAAATATTTTAATGTTCTTCCATTAGATGGAGTAGGAGACCACCAAGGAAAATAAATCACGTTTTTTTTAGTTAATAATTAATTAAGGATTTTCACCGCGAGACACACTCCACAACATAATTAAGTGGATAAGTGGAATAATTAGACCTTTATGAACATGGAAAGAAGTATTCTTAAAGATACATCTTTTTTTTCTTATGGTTTTTAGGCTATGGCTATTACCTATTTAGTGTAAATAATGAAAATAACTCCAACGAATAGCATTAAAGGTAAAATGTCTCAGAAGCATGGAGAAAAAAAAAGTGTCAAACATCTCTCATCTTTAAGGTTGTGGTTTTATCTCGTATGAACATGTCTAAAGATATCTAAGGAGGAAAGTTCACAACATTAATGGCAATAAAAAAATTTTGGGCTCAATGAACAATTCAAAGTGTATAGACTATATAATCTAGTCATTGTGCAAATTTGTGATGATCAAAGATGTAAAATTATTGAAATGATTAAGATAAATAAACAATGGATAATAGGAATCCAAATCTCCCAATAGATGAATAGGTGGAAAGTTCAAAACAAGAACTCACCACCCCAAGATTTCCATGTTTATAGGTGTAAAGACAAGAACATAGTTAGTCTTCCCATAGAGACTGAACATATTTAGTGCAAAATCATATAAATATTCCTTCTAGTAATCTGTTATTAGATTTGGTGAGAAATTAGATAACAATGAGTGTGAGAGAAATATATGAGTGTGTAATTACATGGATCCACAAGATCATTTTTCCTTATTATCCTATTAACCTACTTCTTTAGAAGAGGGCTTGAAAGAAAAACATTGGGTAAATGCGATGAATGATAAGATTGAATCTATTAAAAGGAATATAAGATGGAAGTATTTTTAACTCTCAACTAATAAAACAAGGATTGATGTTAAGTGGGTTTACAAGACAAGACTAGATGAGAAATGTGAGGTATAGAAATGTAAGGAAATGATATTTTCCAAAAGATTTGATTAACAACCATTTATTGATTATGGTGAAACCTTTTCTTTACTAGAAAGGTCAGATATTAATAGATTTATTTTAGACATTTTAGTTGAAAACAAATGGGAAGTGCATAACATGGATGTGAAGTCATCCTTCTTGAATGACAAACTAGAACATGGGGTATTTGTATGTCAACTGCCATTATTTGAAGTAAAGGACAAGAGTACAATGTGCAATTTGAAGATATATTTGTATGGATCGAAGTGATACTCAATGATTTGTTATAGTCAAATTATATAATATTTACTAAAAATGGGTTAAACAGGAAAAGTGATGAGCCTACTATCCATACCAAATCAAGTCAACTAAAATTCCCTCTAGTTTATATTTATGTTCATGATATGATATATAACAGATATTTAATGTTAGATAATTTCAAACATGCTATGAAAGATAATTTGAGATGATAGACATTGGCCTCATGATGTACCTTTTGGGATTTTTGGTCAAGCGATTTTGTCAAGATATTTTCATATAGCAATGAAAGTATCATATAGATATCTTACATAAATCTATAGAAAAATGAAAATTGATAGAGACGCCTATTTCTATATGAAGAAAATTTAGGAATCATGATGATGGATTGATAATTCATTCAAAATTGTATAAGATGCTTATATGAAACCCCATTTACCTTGTTGTGGCTAGACCTAATGTTATATATCTAGTTAGTTTCATTTCCATATTTGCTGAGTCTCCCAAGCACTTTTGCAAGAAGGTTGGGAAGATAATTTTGAGGTTTATTATAGCTATAAATTATTATGGATTGTGGCACACAAGTTTCCATGACAACACACTTGCAACATACACTTATTTTGGTTTTAATGGTAGTGTTGATGATATGAAGATAACTTCGTGATATGTTATTAATTTTGGCACAAATTTATTCTCATGGGATTCAAAGAAACAACTAAATATCTCTATATGTTGAAAATAATAAGGATATGTAGTAGCCACTATGGAAGGATATGTAGTAGCTACTACGACATAGTACGATTGAGTATGGAAAAAAAAACTTTTGAAGGACCTTGCACATATGGAAAATGAGCCGAATTATATTTTCAAAGGTGACAAGTCAACAATTTCATTTTGAAACACACAAGTCTTTCACAAGAAAAGCAATAACATTGATATTGGCTATCAATCCACTGATAAGCTTGTCAAAAATGATGACATATATTTTTATTTTGTAGTTCGAAAGATGAGGATTGGTTCTCCCATTTTAAAACATTTAGCTTCGTATCCATCAATATTCATATATTTCTTGTTAGCAGGATCCTAACCCAAAATCAATGTATTCTAAAGAAAATATATCATCCTCTATAAGGACATTCAAAATATTTCTTACGGAATTACTAGATTCATGTAGCTTTTTAAGGAAAATATTCTAGTTCTTCATGGGAATCAAATGATTTTATTTAGTGTTACGAATTAGAATTTTCCTACAAAACATTCTAGTTTATGACTTGGAGAGGTGAAATAATTATTCATTCCTCTTAATTATATAGTATATTTATTTCGTTTTAATAATATAATTGTACTTATTTATATTATCAAGATTTAGGAGTCCATTAGTAGCATCTCCAAACACGGTCCTAGCAATTTTACAATCATTATCATACTAAGGTCGATAGTTATAATATTCTTTTTATATAACACCTCAGAAGAGTACTTGTTAATTGTATGAGAGAGAGTTGTAGTAAAATTATCCTATAGGTTTTTAATTCTATCCTCATATGTTAAGAGGTGTACAACCTTATTTAGATCCTTTAATAAGAGATCCATTTTACTCTTGTCAAAAACTGACTCTTACAATGCTCATGCAAATGCTTCTTTTGTGTGGCAATGTTTAGAGGTAACGTTAAAGTTATATGTTTACAATCATGATCGTGGTCATTTAAGAGGTAAAGTTTAAAATTAATTCACAAACAAAAATATCATTTATCACATAATTGATGACACTACGTCCATTTCACCACTTTGTTATTCCATTCCAAATTATAACTCTTGATAAGTACAAAGTTTAACTAACTTGGTACCAAATAATTTCTCAATTAGGTCTTCAATGTTTCTCTGAACCTACTAGATAAACAAAGGTCCTCATCTAGCCAAAGGGGATATGGATTTGAATCATTACTTAGAAAATTAGCTTGGTTAGATGTGGTTATAGCATTAAAGTGTCCTAACTGAAATATATTCCTTTCATTCTTTAGACTATGAATATCCTAGTATAAGGTATTATAACATAAATAAATTCTTATGTAGATTATTTTTCTTATAAAAGGTAGAATTGGTAGGTGTGAAATAGAAAACAATAATGTAAATTGTCTTAACATTGATGTTATATATTTAAAGTCAAATGTACTAGTTCGGTAGGGTCTACCTTATGAAGCCTAGTGTGAGGAGAGGAACTCATTTTTCTATAATATGTTATTCCTCCAATTTCTTTGTAAGAGCAATTATTGTTGGAAATTCACCATAAGATAACTTCATCTCTCTGAGCGACCTTAGATTGATCATGTTCCCAACTTTCAACTAAAAATATAAAATCCATTTCATTTGGGATCCAACTTAACATGGCACTTTTACACCATGGCAAGCATTGAGAGTAAAATCTACAGAGTTCCACACTTCTATATACTACTCTTGTTTTGGTCTTTATCCTTAATAGTAGCTATCACATTTCTAATAATTATACATTTTCCCTCCTTTTTCACTTCCTTCAGCATTTGAGTCACATTCCTTAATTCATTTTCATCTGATAAGTGACGTTTTCATTTATAAACTTATATTTTTTTATATATATTATATTATATATTATATATAATTATATATATAATAATATATATATATATATTATATATATAATATATATATTACATACTATTATAAAATTAAAAATTGTAATATATAATAATTAAAAATAAATTTGAAAATAAAAATATTAATAATTTTGTTTTTAATAAATATTATGAATTTTAAATTATACTAAAATATAAACTGGCTATAAGGAACTTTGTCACATCTTTATCTTATTAAAGAAATAGTTAATATAAATTGTGGTTCTACTATTTAACATATTTATTCATACTTAATTTTAATATTCCTAAATAAAATATAACATCATCCAAATTAAAACAACATGAATATATTCGTTCATAAATGTAAGAGGTAAACATTGTGGTATGTTCCATTGGATTTTTTTCTCAAATATAAAATTTATTAATAATTAATTATAAACTAAAAATATAAATTTATAAACTAAAAAATATAAGATAAATATAATTGCTATATATCCTAAATAAATTTGTCACTCATTGTGAGTACGCTTTATCATATGTAAATAAGTTTTATTCGATATATATTATGCAAATAACTATTTTCATTAATGTTATATCACTAAGTATTTACTATCATGTTTTTATTTTTGAAATCTATGTTTAACCGATAATATTAATAATGTGGATTTATATTTTTATAAACCTGCGTGGTATGGTTTTAATAACAAGAAAAATAATTAATTTTTATTTTTTATAATTTAATTTTGTTGATAGGTTTCCTTTTGGGGTAAATTTAAGAAGTTTGTATTAATCAACAAAATTGAGATACATAAATAGATTTTAGCACAAGGAGGGAGTTCAGTAAACCAATTTGGACCTTATTCACTGATACCAACTCATACCAATTACATTCATAAAAATTTCTTATTTTCCGACATATTTGGGTTGAGAAACCCTCCAAACTACGCAGCATTACAACTCAAATTTAGGCCACACCAAAAAAACTAAGATGGACACCAATTTCATTCCTTCATGCTCATCAAAAAGTTTCCACCCAAACAATGCAAGGTAAAGTCCCAAAGTGTATCACTCTGGCCATCGCATCGCTGAAGCGAGAACACCATCATAAACCCACAACATAGTAGCCACTAATGCTAGACCCCTTCACTATATCCCACAATACACAAGATCCACGAGAGTCTGTAGAAAAGATGATATCCAAACCAAAAAAACTTCATCACGAATCTCATATGTTATCGTAATCTCAGGGAAGAAGGCTGTCATAGGGTCAATTACAAACGAAAGAAAAAAAAGGTGCTTGAGGATGATGCCAAAACCCCTCACTTACCACCCAATATCACTAGTAATTATCTAAAGAGGACACGTTTGTTTGAACACTAACACTTGAGCCGGGATTGTCTCTATTATCTCCTCTATCTTACTCACAAGGAAAATGACCCTTCACATGCATGAGGTGAGCATTCATTCTATCCACAAAAAACCATAAGTTCTTCAACGTCCTTTTGTCATCTTCTAGGGAGGCGAGAATGTTGTTGTTTTTTTTTTTTATCTATTTAACTCTCAGTAACAAACCCAACAACATGATCATTTTCAAATAAAGTGAAACTAAGTTCAAGTACAATTTCTTTCTACCCCTGTTGTGACCAGGGATTGGCAACCACCTTTCCAGGTCTTCTAGGAATTTTGTGTTAGAAATAGAATGCATCTCCTCCCTTGCTTTTATTTATAAATCCCTTATCTCCTTGAATGTTTCCAACATAATCACACCAAAATATGTTGCCATAGAGTCATGACCAAAGAGTTGCACTCCCCTCTATCTCAACTGAGACATACCACTGCCACCCCTTCTGCTTCCTTGTCTTTGTCCTAGTGGCATCTATGATTCAAGAAAAAACAATACTAGATCTATATGGGGGTTTCCTCTACCTTCAAAAGGACACATAGACAAACCTGAATCCCTCTCAACCAAATCCAAGTACAAACATAGAAGCCCGTCATAATAACATTATATAAAGGGATTGAGTTTTGACAACAATCCACCTGAGGAGGCAAAGGACGACAAAAATTCAACCACTGGCATAATTCTCTCCGTCATTGGCCACCCATGGTGTTACCATGGTAAGACAAACCCTGACATCCAAAAACATTAGAAAATCCAGGATAAATACTCAACTTCAGGATGCAAATTACGAGCCATCATTGAGACTTACACCATATTGGACCCAAAGTACCATATAAACCCAATATGGTATCTATTGAGAGTAGAAAACTACTAAAACAAACGAAATAGATGTACATTCCAAGCCAAATTGAGATTGTTGGAACTCTTCCACTCGACGAGATCCAAAACCATAAGCCACAACTACCTCCAAACACTCACTAGAGGGAAAATAACTATGAAAATTATTTCCACCTTGAATGTAACTCGAGGAACTTCCATGCCATAGCTACTATCATGCTCACCTTGTTAGAGAAAACACTCAAGATGGTGTAAGTATCACTCTCGTTCTCCCTTCCCAAGTGAAACTTCCAACTCTCCATATCATTACAAAAAACCCTAGCCAAAAATTTATTTGCATACACTCTCGTAATACTAAAATTTTTAAATAGGACAATGAAAACTAGATAATCATACGCACAATACCCCATCTACCAT
>APFE030347289.1:0-13662 GCA_000404065.3 Pinus taeda
TGACTCTTCAAAATTGGAATGCAGTAGATGAACTTTGAGTAGCATTCTTTCCTTGGTGACTGTTTAGAAAATATGGAGCATTGCATCATGCAAAGTATGACATATTTGGCCTGTAAAAATGTCAATCATGAAATATGAGTAACCTGCTGCAGCAGGAGGCTAACACTATGATTTCTTTTCAGTAAACTCTTGTTATCAATTATAGTTGATCACAGAGGTTTGGATGAATGCGTAATTGTTTGTTTTGTACACTCAGAAATTAAAGAACACTGCATATTATGTTCTTCCGGGATTTCAATTTAAACTTATGCACGCCATTCATTTAGATATATCCTTTATGCATAGTGTTCATATGTAGTTGTCACTAGTTTTGTTACAGAGATGGATCTTGTTTGAGTTGTTGCTATAATTGGATGCTCTGAGTTTATATTGGATTCCTTAGTGGATTCGTTGCAGAGATCCGCGTTTTGTTTAAATGATAGAGTATTGTGTCAACATAGACGAGTGATGGAATCTTAATTGAAAGAGTGGTGTTGATAAGTGTCCATATTGTAGGATTTGATTTGGCGTCATGTATTTGCATGCTTAAAGGACTACGTTGATAAAGGTTTTGTCTTTCTAAAGTAGTGGTGCACAAAGATTAGGGACTTAGTTAGAGGTTTTTACAGAAAGTTTTTTGTACAGATCACTTTCTTTTTTATGCCTAGATCTAAATATAGGCTCTAGTAATTTATTTTTGAATTTGTGACTTATATTAAACATTGGATGGAGGATTTTGTAGAAACTTGTATCCGATTAATTCACATTGTATGTTTGATCTATTGGAGATGCATTTGTATAACAAAGATTATGTATTGATATGCTCTCTACAAGGGTTGTAATGCGTAGTATAGAGATTAGTGCAGGGGTTTTCTATAGAAAATTTTGTCGATGAATATGACAAGCAACGTGCAGGATTAAGTTAGTTTGTGCTACTAATTTTTCTCTGAGTTTCCATTTACAAAGGTTGAAATGCATAAGGCAGAGGCTTAGTAGCGATTGTTTCAGAGGTTTGGTTGTGTATTTCAAAAGTTATTGTGCATAGTACTTTGGGCAGAGGTTTTGCTGCCCATGAGTCCAATATTCATGTGACCATACAATACTGAGTTTGGTGATGTTTTAATGTGATCGGAAACTAATGTTCTTGTTGTAGGGGTTTTGAAACAAGACAATGAATGTTCATTTGGTTAGAGGCTTGTTATGACAAAATTATGACAAAGTTCTTAATTGACATCTTTTGTGGCATCGATGCTCATATATACCTATAATGGTGATGCTTTGAGCTAGACGTTGCTTGTCTTTATTACTATTATGCATAGATTTGGTTAATAGTAGTTGCATTATTGGTTTTTTTGTGGGACTTAATGTATTGAGTTAGAGTGACAAAATTAAGAGGAACAATTGTTTTGTATTCAATAAACATAATACGTCCAATCTAAAACATTTTTGAAACACAACTTACTAGATTATGATTCTAGTATGAAATATTTTGAAACGTTGATCACAAGAGTTTAGAGGGATTAGCAACCTCCAGCAAGTGGTAGTGTGCACTAGAAATCCTATACTAACATAAATATTTTTCTTTAATAATAATAGAAGAAGTAGACAAAAACAACGATGGTTATTCATAGTTTGGTTTTCTGCCTAAAAAATCAAGTGTCCCATGTGATGATGTGCTTGTCGATCTATTGATGTTCTTTGTGATTTGTGTGCTTTTATATACTATTCACACTTGGCATATGTTATCTGGAAATTCTTAACTCAATTGACCATTAACATCAAAAAGAAAAGTAAAAATATTAATTGCATGAAATATTTATTAACTCCCCCATCTCATTATTTCTAAAAATTGGTATCAGAGCTAGGTCCTTCAAGCATTAGCTTGATCATTATAAAGAAGATCCAACAAAATGACCAGCGAGAACAAAGATTTCTCAACCAAGTCACATTTATTCAATGAATTAAAATTCATATTTGAGAAGATCAAAATGAGGTCTTATTTACAATCTCTTGGAGCTGATGTTTGGGGAGAAATAAAAAGTGGGTATTAATACACTTGATCCATTCCAATGGATGATGTGGGAAAGAAACAATACCAAAACAATGCCAAAGGAGTCAATGTCATGATGGGAGGTCTTATAGAATCATAATTTGTGAAGGTAATGCAGTTCAAAACTGGAAAAGAAATGTGGGACAAATTGGTTAACAACTATGAAGGGTATGCAAAGGTAAAAGGTGCTAATTCATAGTCATATAGAATTCAATATGAATCTCTTAAAATGCATGAAGATAAAAGTGTTGCCAATGTTTTCCTCAAAGTAGATGAAATAATAAATACTATGAAGGGTCTTGGTGATAATTTGAGGACTTTATGATTGTTGGGAAGATATTAAGGTCACTATCTCCTATGTTCAATGCCACATTCTCAGCAGTTGAATAAATGCAGGACTTGAGTAAGCTATCCTTAGAAATACTTCATGGGATTTTGACAACATTTGAAATGAGGAAAAAATGGAATCAATCATAAATCAAAGAAGTTTTATTCAAAGCAAAAGCAAATGAAAAGAAAATCTAGAGCCTAAAGACACTAGCTACATTTCAGATGAAGAAGAGGAAAACTTCATTAGGTAGCTAATGGGAATTAGTAAATTCAAAGGTAAGCTTCCATTTAAATGTTTTTCTTGTGGAAGGGTTAGACATTATGCTGCTCAAGGTCCATACAAGGATGGTGTTGAAACCATAAATAACATTCCGAAGAAGAATGTTAAAAGTAATTTCACTAAAAAGAAGAGTTTTGATTCCTATGTGAAAAAGGTGATAGCTGGGAAATGGTTTTTGTTTTTATTTTTATTTTGCTGGAAAGAAAGGAAAACATTTTGAGTTTCTATTTTATTTTGTTTTATTTAAATTAATGCTAACCTGGCCATTGTTCTTTAAAAATTAGGCAAGCAAATCAAGATAGGATTAGTTAGGAACATGTTTAAAGAAACTGTTAGATAGCTGAAAGGTAACTGAGGAACCGTTCCTTAGCTGTAAAGACACTCCTAGTAATTTATTGAAAAAGAAAAACTAGAGCTCATTGAGGGGTTGCCATCTAGAGAGAATAGAGAGCTCAGAATTTGTAATTTACAATTGTTTTGAATTTCTATAAAAGAAAACAAATCTAGAACCTGTCAGTGTATAAATATTTCAGCATTGTATTGAAAGAAAGACAGTGAAATAACTCATTAAGAAGCCAAATGGCATTAACAAGAAACTTGTGACAGAAGGCATCTCACATCAGGAGCAGTCAAAGGCAAAAACATCATAGACAATACAATTCTTTTCCTTCCTCAACAAAAAAACCACATACTTTTATATTCAACATTTTAAGCATAACTGTACATTCATTTCATTTCCAAATTTAACAGTTCATGGTGCAAATTATACAACCCAAAAACCATGGAGGGTTCTGAAACCCATGAAAACCGAAAATTACAATTCACAGACTAATACTAGTCAAACAACGAGGGCATGAAAACCCCCAAAACCTTTACTAATACTAGTCAAACAGTGAGGGCATAAAAACCCCTGAAACCACACACATACACGGAGGAATCGAAACCCCAAGGGTTATACCCAACTACAGACAGAGCAAGCAATAGAGTAAGAAAAAGAAAGATACAGCGACGGAAAGACCCTACCCAGGTTTTCCCTAAGCCCGCGAAAACTTCCAAGGACGAGGCCGTGGAGTAGCATTCCCCTGGAATGACTTGCACACCACCACAAAACGGGTAGCAGTCAAGTCGGGCCACGAGACCAACCATATAGTGAAATAGATTAACCAAGAGGGAGCAAGGGTTTACTTGGAGAAGGTCTCATTCCATGACAGAGGACGACAGCTGAGACTCGCAACAGAGGGTTTCTCCCAACAGAAATGCCATGAGGGAGTTTTTCCTACTCCCCAAGGAGCCAGAAGGTTAGAGACTTAAAAACGAAAGGAGGAACTGCAACCAGAACAAGAAGATTACTTGAGAACAAGTTCATTGAGCCGTCCTGCGCAGTAGCAAGGTGAGAACCTGTGTTTGTAGAGCCAAATCATCACCAAACCCAACATGAAGAAAACAATCACCACAAAACAAAGCAAAGATAAAGTATGAGCTGAGTGACAGAGATAAATCGACTTGTAGTTGGGAAATCGACCTGAAACCCTCCAAGAACCAGCTAAGTAAGCCACCACAGGGAGCAAGCAAAGACACAACACTAACAAACCACCACAGGGAACAAGCAAGATACATCATTAACAAACCACCATATGGGACAAGCAAGGCATAACGCTTACCAACCATCACAAGAACCAGGGAAAAGCACCAAGCACCCATAGAGCTGAGCCAGACCACATCAATGCAATAATGAATTCCAAATACCCTCGGTAGGTGTGATAGATCATGTTTGCAAAATGGAGGCTACTATGAAGGGCAGGCTGGAAAACATAAAACACATTAAAACCTCACACCAAAACCCTGCCACTATCTTATATTTGAAAACGATAAGAGTTAAACGGCCGCTCCTATGTGTCCCTCCTCGAGATTGCCACTAATTTTTGGTATCAGAGCAGTTTGTTCCTTTCTCTCAGTAAGGATGGAGGTAGGAAGAAGGGGTCACATAAGAGCCATCAAAAGAGTAGCAGATGAAGGGTTACGAGAATAAACTAGGACTTTAACTACACGTTTGGCAACAATGGAAGTAGGAAGGCATAGAGATCCAGAAGGTGAGGATGACAGTGAGGACAAAAACACAGCCACGATGGATGGGTCAGATGAAGAAGGACAAGAGATTAAACTGTTGAGGTCAGTTTTGTTGGCTAGCAGCAAGCCAAGACCAGAGCTCTCTAATTATGATTGCAATTTGTCCATATAGGCGTTGTTAGACTAGATAAGTGAACTAGATAAATATTTTGAATATGAAGAAATCAACAAAAACAAGATGATCAGGTTTGTTGTCACCAAGTTGAAGGGAGATGCAGCACTATGGTGGGATAGTGTACAGGAAGAAAGGAGGAGATTGAACAAACCATTGATTAAAAAGTGGGACAGGATGATTGCTAGAATGAAGAGCAAATTTATGCCTAAATATTATCAATTTTCCCTTTATAGACAAGTACAAAACCTAAGGCGAAGAATGATGACCGTAAAGGAATATACTAAAGAATTTTATAAAGTAAACCTGACAGCTAGTTATATTGAAGATACCCCTGAGAAAACAACGAGGTTTGTAAATGGTCTGTAGATGGAGATCCTAGACGAAATTAGTATTCTTTCCCCTAAGACCATAGAGGAATCCTATTAGAGTTCTTTGAAGGGAGAGGAAAAGATTGCTAGGAAATATAATTCCAGAAGAGGATGTGGTTCTAGTAGAGGTCGGGGGCAGTCCTTTGGTAGAGGTAGGACTACCAACAACAATGATGAGGGCAGTAGTTCGAAGACTTCGGGATAGACTGAAAGGGAAGGTAACACCAAAGGAGGAAGGCCATACAACTGAGGAAGAGGTAATGGCAGAGGCAGAGGAAATGCCTATCAGTGTTACAAGTGGGGACACAAGTCCTTTGAATGTCCTGAAAATGAGCAAATTGGGAAAAGGGGAGCATATGTCGCTCAGCCCGATGAAGCAGAGGCACCACCACAGGAGGTGGAAAATATGCCTGAAACCAGGGAAGCCTTGTTGTTGGACAAGGTATTATTGAAACCAGCTAAGGAAGTATCTAATCAGACACAGAGGAAAGCATTTTTCCGGACTGTGTGCAAGTCTCATGGGAAATGCTGCAAATTAATCATAGATAGTGGAAGTATTGATAATCAGGTAGCTACTAAAATGGTGGGGAAATTGGGTTTGAAGAAGTTGAAGCACCCAACTCCATATAGGGTGTCTTGGTTGCAGAAAGGTCACCAACTACTGGTCAATGAGCAGTGCAAAGTAGAGTTGCATATTTGCAAGTACAGGGATAAGGTGACTTGCGATATCATGCCTATGGACGTGTGCCATATTATGTTGGGAAAACTATGACAGTATGATAGGAAGGTCATCCATGATGAGGAAACAAATTGTTACAAGATTTTTAAAGATGGGATAGAGCATACGCTAGTGCCCATGAAGGAAGAGGATGCTGCAGAAACCAGTGGGAAAAAAATTACTGTTAGGTGGAAAAGAGTTTCTGCAATAGATGGGGGATGATGAGGTAAAATATGTTGTTGTGCAAAGGCCAAAACCAGTATGTATCCATACTAAAGTCATTGACTTACCTAAAGAGATATAGAACATGCTGTAGGAATTTAGGGATATTGTGGTAGACAATCTACCAGACAAATTACCACCAAAACAGAGCATTAGTCACCATATTGATTTTATTCCATGAGCCAATTTGCCAAACAAGGCTGCTTACCGAATGAGTGCGAATGACAATGAAGAAATTAGGAAGTAGGTGCAGGAGTTGTTGGATAAAGGTCTGATTCAAGAAATTTTAAGCCCTTGTGCAATTTCAACTGTTTTAGCTCCCAAGAAAGGAGGTGAGTGGCAAATATGCACTGATTCCCAAGCAATTAACACGATCACTATCAAGTACAAGTTTCCTTTACCTTGAATGCATGATATGATGGATTGTTTGAGTGGAGTAGCGTACTTTTCAAAGATAGACCTAAAAAGCGGCTACCACCAAATCACGATTCGAGAAGGTGACGAGTGGAAGACAACTTTCAAGACTAATGAAGGTTTATACGAATGGATGGTTATGCCATTTGGATTGAGCAATGCCCCCAGAATGTTCATGTGTTTGATTAACGAAATGCTGAAGGAATTCATTGGTAAATTTGTGATTATATATTTGGATGATATACTTATGTTCAACAAGATGAAGGAAGAGAATTTTTGACATGTGAGGTAAGTATTGGAAAAATTGCAGCAAATTAGATTACTGATAAATTTGAAGAAATGTTCTTTTTTCAAGAAAGAGTTAATTTATTTGGGATTTTTGATTTCCGAGAATGAACTAAAAATGGATCTGGAAAAGGTTGCAGCCATAGTTAGCTCGTTGTCTCCCAAAGGTTTGTTTAATGTACGGAGTTTTCATGGATTGGCGAGTTTTTATCGGAAGTTTATTAAATATTTAAGTGGGATTTGTGCACCCATGGTGGACACCATTAGGAAGGCAAATTAGCTTTTCCATTGGATAGAAACGATAGAGAATAGTTTTCAGCTGCTCAAAAGAAATATTACTGAAAAACCAATTTTGCGATTACTGGACTTTATCAAACTTTTTCAAGTTCATTATGATGCCAGTGGAATATCCATTGGTGCAGTACTCAATCAAGAGGACAAGCCAATAGCCTACTTCAGTGAGAAACTAAATGAAAGTAGGTAGAAGTACATGTCTTATGACAAGGAATTTTATGCAGTGGTTCAAGCGCTAAAGCATTGGAGACATTATCTATTGGCCAATGAATTTGTCTTATTTTTAGACAATTCTCTGTTACAATATATTATGGACTAGCATAAGCTGAACCATAAACATGCGAAGTGGGTGGAGTACCTGCAGAGTTTTACACTTGTGTTGAAACACATCAGCGTTCAAACCAACAAAGTGGGAGATGCATTAAGCAGGAGGAATTTGATCCTACAGGAAAGTACGATACAAGTATTAGGATTCGAACATCTTAAAGACTTGTATGCAATAGATGCAGATTTTAAGGAAGCTTATGAAGCTTGCCAAAATCCATTGTTGAGAAATAACAGTTCATGGCTAGACTGTAATACGCAAGAAGGATTGTTGTTCAAAGGAGGGAATTTGTGTATTCCGGAATGTTCTATGAGAGAGAACTTAATCCACGAAAAGCATAATGGAGGTTTAGCTGCGCATTTTAGCATAGACAAGACCTTGGATCAGTTGAGCCACTTTTACTATTGGTCGAAGATGTGTAGAGATGTACAAAGGTTTGTGACTAGATGCAAAGTGTGTTAGCTTGCAGAAGGACACAGCCAAAACACAAGGATGTATGTGCCCTTACCTATTCTGAACAGACCATGGGACTCAGTCAGTTTAGACTTTGTCTTAGGTCTTCCGAAGATACAATGAGGATTCAATTCCATCATGGTGGTGGTGGATCGTTTCACCAAAATGGCACATTTCATTCCGTGCAGGAAAACCAGTGACGCCACACATGTAGCACATTTGTTCTTCATAGAGATAGTTAGATTACATGGCTTTCCGAAGTCTATTATTTCGGACCGAGACGTTAAGTTTACAGGACATTTTTGATGGACCTTATGGAAAAAATTAGACACAAAACTTAACTTCAGCTCAGCTTATCATCCCTAGACCAATGGCCAAATTGAAGTGGTGAACCGAAGTGTGGAAAATTTATTAAGGAGTTTGGTTGGAGAAAATTCTCAACAGTGGGATCATGTGCTTGCACAAGCAGAATTTTCTTATAACGATTCGCCCAATAGAAGCACATGCAATAGTCCTTTCCAGATCGTATACGAAATGCACCCACGTGGAGTACATGAGTTACGGGATTTAGGTCAGTTGGAGCGTAGGAGTGCTGATGGTGAAAATTTCACAAAGGCAATCATTGATCTTCATGAATAGGTGAAATTAAAATTACAAGACAGCAACCAAAGATACAAACAAGGAGCATATTTGAAAAGGCGGGAGGTACAATTCAATGTAGCAGACCTGGTATTAGCACATCTACGCAAGGAGAGGTTCTCTAAAGGCGAATACAACAAGTTAAAATGGAGGGGTCTTGCAAGATTCTTCAAAAGTTTTCTAAGAATGCTTATGAATCACAGTTACCCCCAGGTATCAGAATTTCACCCATTTTTAATGTGGCAAATCTGTACCCCTACATTACGGCAAATGAAGAAGACAATTCAGAAAGACAAACACTAGATACCCAAAATGAGAATTACTCATGGATTAAACAAATTCCCCCAGCAAAGCCTTTAAATATTGAACAGATCCTAGACACTCAGGTGGCTGAAGAGCTCATGGACAGGAGCCATGAGTTTAATTTACCCCAGATAACTGATGCAGGAGCATCCGATTAAAAAAGGTGATAGCTGGGAAATGGTTTTTATTTTTAAATTTATTTTGCTGGAAAGAAAGGAAAACATTTTGAGTTTCTGTTTTATTTTGTTTTATTTAAACTAAGGCTGACTCAACCATTGTTCTTTAAAAATTAGGTAAGCAAATCAAGATAGGATTAGTTAGGAACATGTTTAAAGAAGCTGTTAGATAATTGAAAGGTAACTCAGGAACAGTTCCTCAACTGTAAAGAAACTGCTAGTAATGCATTGGAAAAGAAAAACCAGAGCTCATTGAGGGGCTGTCATCCAGAGAGAAGAGAGAGGTTAGAATTTGTAATTTACAATTGTTTTGAATTTCTATAAAAGAAAACAATCTAGAACCTGTCATTAAGGAAGCAGGACAATAGTTTTTTTATTTCCTTGTGCATAAATATTTCAGGCATTGTATTGAAAGAAAGACAGTGAAATAACTCATTAAGAAGTTGAATGGCATCGAAAAGAAACTTGTGACAGAAGGCATCTCAGATCAGGAACAGATAAAGGCAAAACCAGCATAGACAATACAATTCTTTTCCTTCCTCAAAAAAATCAAGTACTTTTATATTTAACATTTTAAGCATAATTGTGCATTCATTTCATTTCCAAATTTAACAGTTGATGGTACAAATTATACAACCCAAAAACCGTGGAGGGTTCCGAAACCCATGCAAACCAAAAATTACAATTCACAAGCTAATACTAGTCAAACAACGAGGGCATGAAAACCCCTTAAACTTTGCTAATACTAGTCAAACAGCGAGGGCATGAAAACCCATGAAACCACACACATACATGGAGGAATCGAAACCCCAAGGGTTATACCGAACTACAGACATAACAAGCAATAGAGTAAGCAAAAGAAAGATACAGCCATGGAAAGACCCTACCCAGGTTTTCCCAAAGTCTGCGAAAACTTCCAAAGACGAGGCTATGGAGCAGCATTCCCCTAGAATGACCTTCAAACCACCACAAAATGGGCAACAGTCAAATCAGGCCATGAGACCAACCATAGAGTGAAATAGATTAACCAAGAGGGAGCAAGGATTTACTTGGAGAATGTCTGATTCTACGACAGAGGATGAGAGCTCAGACTCGCAACAGAGGGTTTCTCCCATCAAAAAATCCATGAGGGAGTTTAGCCTGCTCACCAAGGAGCTAGAACGTTAGAGCCTTAAAAATGAAAGGAGGAATTGCAGCCAGAACAATAAGACTACCTAAGAACGAGTTCGTTGAGGCGTCCTATGTAGTAGCAAGGTGAGAACCTGTGTTTGTAGAGCCAAATCATCACCAAACCCAAGATCAAGAAAAAAATCACTGCAAAACAAAACAGAGACAAAGTATGAGTCGGGTGACAGAGATAAATCGACTTGCAGGTGGGAAATCGACTTGAAACCTTGGAAGAACTAGTGAAGTAAACCACCACAGGGAGCAAGAAAAGGCACAATGCTAACAAACCACCACAGAAAATAAGAAAGGCACAACATTAAAAATCCACCATACGGGACAAGCAAGGCACAACGCTTACTAACCATCACAAGAACCAGGCGAAAGCATCGAGCACCCATAGAGCCGAACTAAAGCACAACAATGAAAGAATGAATTCTGAATACCCTCATCAGGTGTGATAGACCGTGTTTGCAAACCCGAGGCCAGTATGAAGGACGGGTCAGAAAACATAAAACACATTAAAACCTCACACCAAAACCCTGCCACTGTCTTAAATTGAAAAATGATAAGAGTTAAATAGTCTCTGCTATGTGTCCTTCCTAGGGATCTCCACCATTATGAAGATAATAAATTTTCATCTCATGATGAAGATAATGGACCAGATTCCAATCGTGAATACAAAATCCTCACACCCATTTAGGATCAAATAGCAAGTGAATTAGACAATTGTGATTGAACTGATTTAATGAATGCATTAAAAGAGATAGACATGCTAAAAAATGTAAACAAGAATCAAGAAAAGGAAATCATATTGTATAAACAGAAAGGCTTTGCTGAAGAGATAACCCAATTAAAGGTTTGTCTAGAGGAGGCTAAAAGAATAGAGGAAGTACTAAGGAAACAACTGAAACAAAATGAAAGGCACAATGAGAAATTAATTAGAATCTGAAATTGTAGGACTAAGAAAAGAACTTGAGAAAACAAAAGTTTAACTAACTATAAATCTCAAGTTTGCAAAGGGATCTCAAACATTGGAGGAGATCATCAATGTTCAACATTCCCCATAAATCAAGATAGGTCTTGGCTACAATGCAAATGAGAATCAAAACAACAAAGATTCATAACCTGTGATGTCATCAAGCATAGGTCCGAAGAGTTATGGCAACATGGAAAAAGGAGTCAATGGTCAAGGTAAGCAGTATGAATTGAGCCTAAAACAAAGGAAGGAACTAAGACTAGAGAGACATTATTTATATAATCAAGAGCCAAACCATTCAAGGAATTTCTTCACTCTTAGGTATTCATCTTTCTTTTATGGTCACTACCTTTTTGGTCATAACTTTAGTCAAAATCCCATTCATTGTGTACCATGCAAAACTATTTGTTACCGGGAATAGTGTCCACTCGGAGCTTCTATTCCCACTAAGACTGGCAGCTATCTTAGAAACAAACAAGTAAAGTCTATTTTCGCTTTCCTTTATGAAAATAGATAAGAGTGGAACAAAGGAGACCAACCTTATTCTTGCGCTTGGTTTCCTTGTTTAATTCCTCTCCTTCCTGATAGACCTTTGCCGCTTCTTCTTCGTCTGCCCAGCTTCAAAGAGCACCTGTGGAATCAAAGAAACATACTACTATCGAAGAATAGAGATCTATATTCATAAATAACACAGGACCAGATATGTGTTAACTGTACAAATGCATATATAAGCAAACATACAAGAATATGGAGGAAAACTTGAATAGCTTTATTAAGATCAAGAATAGCAAGAGGATTACAACCATATGTTTTGACCGAGCATCATCCTCTAGCAAGAAAGCCCTTCTTCATCTCAAGTAAAGCTTAGATCACCCAACACTATGAAGTTTCTCCAGAAAACCAACAACACTTCTCTACAAGATAAAAAATTCCAGCCCCTGGATCTCTATGATGAGGGATCCATATATAGATGATTGTAGGGGGGTGAGTCATCTTCTGGGGTCTTGATTAGTGTCCTATCTCTGATATTTCTTGATTCCACTTCGAGAATGATGATCTCTTACTCATCCCTATTCGAAAACAGAGAGGCAAGTGTCAGAGGGGAAGCTTCTGGAAGATTCCATGATCTTCCACCTCACAAATTGTCCCTGCCATTTGTCCATTCCCGACCATCGCACCCTACATAGGGGCCATTCAATATGGATCACACCCTTTACACTGGGAAGGTGGTATGCATCGCAACCTCTACACTGGGTATTCAGTATGGTCCAGTTTTAACCATTTCTGAGCAGTTTTTAGTGGAGAACTTCTGGGAGATGATGTAATCAGCTATTGTTCCTTTAGGCAGTGAAGTAACACTTTTAGGGACTTAGGAGCCCTCAGTTTATGGAAATTTATGATTGGGGTTGAAGTACCCAAAAATGTCTATAACAACTGCCCCCTAAAGCATGAGGTCGTTAATCTTTTGATGTCGGGTGAAATGCTTTACCATGAGGATCCGAAGTTTTTTCGAGCTGGGAGGCGACTTATAATAAGATACAATACAATACATTATCTTGACAACATTTTTTCATGATCTAGCTGAGGTGTGCATTCCCATGCCCAGCTTTATAAATTCATTTTCATGTACATAGGATAGACAACCTCTTTGTGGCAAATTGATGATTCGGACTCATCATCCTTTGATTTGGATGATCATCTATTCAGAAATGATGTACATTTGATGTCTTTATATTCATGAATATATTGCAATCTGGATGGATGAAACTAGATCCGGGGTCTTCAAAACTCGTTCAATCTTCACTTGGAGTACAAGTCGATCCATGTGAAAAATGTTCTCAAGTCGAACATGGAAAGACATCGCCTGATTACTAGCCAATGATGTAAGTTGTTAACAGGCGTGAGAGGAATCATCAATAATGACAATGACCGTGAAGGTACTACAATACAATTCACGTGGTGTGAAAAAGGAATTGGCATTGAACACCACACAAAATCTCTCTATCGAAGGTCATTAATGTAAACCTATCGCCGAAAGTGAGAAACTTGCCATTGAGGCATGCAAGCTTCCAAGTACTGAAAGGGTTGTTCCTAGGTCGACTTCTTGGATAATGAGCTGATGTCGACAAGAAGTGACCTATCGTAGGAGGGCCTTAATGAATCCCACATATACGACACGGAACGAAGCAAATGATTTTGGAGGTGAAAACAATCTTATGATACAGTGTTCAGGGTGGTGGTCATTAAAGAATGAAGCGTGAATGTATTGCAGTGGGTGAGACACAGGTGAATTGTCTGAATGAATTCTCTTGAACATATCGGTGACACTGACGATGGATTGGTAGCGTTAACCCCAAAGATGGATGGTGTGACAGACCAAT
>APFE030347289.1:13682-35772 GCA_000404065.3 Pinus taeda
GCCTAGCGACAGTGAAACTCTTTCTCATCCATTTGGAGAGGTTTGTCGCTATTCGGTTTTAACGAGTTTAACGACAAAGATAACTCGGTCCTTTTCAATTTTAGAGTGTCTGAAAGGGACAGAAAGGAGACTCCAAATATTATTTTTCGTCATATAATCCCTTAAGTCCGAAAAAGCGTAAAATAATATGAAAGGGATGAATTTTCAATAGTTTTAACGAGCCAAACAAGACAAGCACTCGATCTTTTTGTGTAATAATCCCTCAAGTCCAAAAAGATTAAAATCTAGAGGAGGGATAGCACTTCCGATGACTTTAACAAGCCAGAGAGGCCAATCGCTCGGAAATCTTTTCATATTTTACGAGTCAGTTGAAAAAAGCTTAAAGGAGACTCGTTTTCAAAGAATGAGTGATGATTTCGGGTAGCAGTTGATTCCAGGTAAGGTTTGGAATTTTCCAATCATGGCAGTGTCACAAGGATGGCTAATTGAATCACTCTTCGGAGATGTTCCTTGAAAGGGTAAACAATCAAATGGAGGTGAATGATCGGCTAAAAACAGAGTGGAGGTGATGATGAGAACACGACCAAGGCTCAAAAGCTGGCGATAAGGCATTCATAATGGTTATTTACCGGTTCATTTTTTAATGAGCTTAAACTCTGGGGGAAACATTTGCTCATGGCTTATGTTTATTTTTTAACAAGCTTGAACTATGCGTTAAAACTGCTCGTGATAATGGTCATTGATTCCTTGATTCGCCATTAGCATTTTGTTCTTTCAAAGATTATACTACTTGTTCATTTGCTTCATCAAACTGATTAGAAATGAAAACATATGCTTGATAAATGAGTTAAGAACACTAATATTTTACTCGAATTACGCGAATGGTAAATTAAAAGTGACTTTTACCTCTCATTTTACCATTTCATTTGAACTTGGTTTGTTGGAGCTCTGGGGGTGCTATTTCCCCCCCAATTTTCACCAGCTGATTCCAGGAGATTGTGCGGACGATTCTTGATGCGGTCTAGACCAGGTAGGAGCTAAACTTGTGTTCTTCAATTGCATTCTTTTCTTTTTTATTTCTGAGCCTGTTTCCTTGCTTTGCTGAGCCTTTGGGGTTTGAACAACTCGCCCTGGCTCCATCGCACCCTTCCTTAATCGAAAGGTGCGATGCATACTGGCCTTCTTTGACCAAGACTAATCAAAACTCATGTGCTCATGCATATATTGGACCAGTTCGACCGATAGTATGCTGCAGAGACCCAGTGGCCACTCCAGTAGGAGAGGCTATGGGGAGGGCCATCCTTCGCGACCTTGACGTGGTCGAGACTCTTTCAGCACTACAGGACCAGATCGAGGGTCTTACCCTTGGTATCCCAGACATGAGGACCGACGAGATGCCTCTGTGGCTGCAGTGACATACTACTGGAGTGCTGAGTCGATGGACTAGGATTTTATGCATGGTTGCACAGGAGGTGACTTGTTATCACCAACATCATTAGACTAGGGTGCCCCCTAGCATTTTGAATTTTGGGTCATTTGACCGATTTTGTCTTGGTTGCAGAACATTATGTATAAACTATAAACAGTTATGTATATTTTTTTTATTTTTGAAGCTTTATTTTGGTTAAGTTACATGATCCTGCTGCATATATTGATGTGATGTTTCTTTTTATAAATGTCGCAAATGTCTATCTAACACATAATTTTCCAATGAGTCTGTCAATGAGTTTAGACTTCTGGAAATATGTTGATATTGAATGAAATCAAACTTTCTTTCCAAAATCGTGACTCTTAGGAACATGCGATAGATGGCTAGATTCCGTACGAAATAGATGCTGGTGAGTTGTAGAATGACAAGTTGTGAGTCTAGCCTGACGACAAGTCGACATATGCCATGTGCGATGGCATCATAGAGGAGTTCTATCCATGCACTATATTTAGTGATATTGTTCATTGCCTGACCAATATATACCCGTCTAAAACTTACTAACTCGCCGCTGGGATCGAAAATGGCCCATGCCGCAGAAGACAAGTTCCATGACTACGACTCGCTTCATCGACATATCCAATGAATGATTCCAATAGGTTCAACATCTAAAACGAATGCAAAAAGTGGGTTACCTAACCAAAATAATTGCTTTTAGCAAAAACAAAAATGTAACAAAAGCATAAGGATTACTACGCGGAATTAAGCATAGTAATGCTTGAGGTACAACCTGTTGCGAGGTTGTGCCAGTGGAATCCCATCATAGTCCATCAACTCGTAGGCTCCTTTTGCTAATACATGCTTAACAATATAGGGACCCATCCATAACAATTTGAATTTTCCTCCTCCCAACTTATCGGATTCCTGGTCGTAAAGTAAGACCAGGTCACCTTCTGAGAAGACGTGAGGTTTTACATTTTTGTCAAACTGCGCTTTGACTCATTTCTTATGAGCTTCGTTAGCTGAAGTTACATCACGACGGGTTTCATCCAATTGGATTAGTTCCAAGAAACGAGCCTCTTCTTCTAAGGTTCCGGGGAGAAGGTCGACTGCGAGTTTGAGGGATAAGATTTCACATTGAACAGGTAAGATTGCTTCCAGATTGTACACAAGTTGAAAAGGTGTAAACTCGGTCGCATTTCTTACCGATGTCCAGTATGCCCACAAGGCCAAGCACAGGATCAGGTACCAATTCCATTTATGGACTCCGATCATTCTTTGCAGCATGCGCTTTAGGACCTTGTTGATTGCCTCAACTTGTCTGTTAGCTTGCGGATAGTACCGAGTGGAGCTGTCGTGGGACAGTCCTAATTTGGCAGACAACTCAACCATCATGTGATTGTGAAAATGAGATCCATGATCTGTGACTATGGCCTATGGAACACCGAATCTGGAGACTACGTGATTAAAAAAGGAAAGGGCAGTCGTTTTGCCACTATTTTTTAATGTAGGCATCGCCTCGGCCCATTTGGTAAAATAGTCTACTGCGACTATGATATACCCATGCCCCCCGGTCGAGGTGGGGTTACATGTCATGAAATCTATGCCCCATTTGGCGAATGGCCCAACAACAACTACTGGTTGCAGTGGTGCAGGTGGTCTTCTGGATTTGCTATCGAAAATTTGGCAAGCATGGCAACTTCTAACTGCGGTTATGCAATCTTTGAACATTGTTGGCCAGAAGTATCCTGCTCGCAATTTTTTTTGTGCCGTAGCATAACTAGATTGATGTCCCCCACATGTGTCTGAATGACAATCATTCAGGACTTTTTCGGCCTCCTCATGGGTGAGGCACCTTCGCAGAACTATATCGCTACTGCGACGATAAAGGGTATCACCGATGATCACGTAGTTTTTCACTTGGTATCGAATACGTCGCTGTTTGGAGCATGAGGTATTAGACCTATATCTTTGTGTCTGGAGATAGAAGATTATATCTCCGTACCACGGATCGTTTGAAGATATCAGAAACAAATTTTCATCCACGATTGCTTCTTCAGATGTTGCATCGTTGGACGACGATGGGATATCACATAGTAACTCTGGGAATGCCAGGGCTTTCTTTGATTTGGATTTTTTGAATTCTAGATCAAACTCTTGTAGAATTGCTTTCCATTTTGAATATTTGCCCCCCAGCAACTGTCGTGACAATATATAAGTCATGGGGTTGCAATCTGATAAAATGGTAGTTTTTCTGAAGAGGACGTAGTGTCTGAATCTCTGTTCGCTTGAACAGCTGCTAGGGCTAGCTTTTCAACTCGGGTATTCATTTCCATATCATTTAAGTTTTAGCTTAAATAATATATAGGATGTTCAATTCCATTATCCTCTTGAACTAAAACCATTGCTATGGTCGTATCTGCTACAACCAGATACAGGTTAAAGTCTTTTTGATAATCAGGAGCATACATTAATGACGCTTTAAACAGAGATTTCTTTAAGGAATCAAAGGAAGCTTGCGTGACCTGATCCCAAATGAAGGGTACTTCTTTTTTCAATAGACGAGTATAACCTTTAGCTAGTCCGACGTAATTTGAAATGAACCTCCAAAGGAAGTTTGCTTTCCCTTGGAGTTTCTAAATCTGAAGCAAGTTTGAAGGTGGAGGCAAATCAATGATTTCCTGAACCTTGCATGGGTGGAGACGAATCCCATCCTTGGAGAACACAAATCCAAGTAAACGACCAGAACTAACACAAAACATGCATTTTTGTGGATTGAGTCGTATCTTGTGGTGTCGGCAACGTAGAAATATCGCTCTCAAATGTCGCAGATGATCGGTCTGCTTTCGCGAATGAGCTGGAAGATCGTCGAGATATGGTTGAACAATGTTTTTGATCTCATGGAAAGCATAGTTAATTGCTCTCTGAAAAGTTGCCCCTGCGTTCTTCAAACCAAAGGATAGCTTGCGATATGCGAATGTGCCCCGTGGACAAATGAATGCAGTATTTGACTGGTCCTGTGGGTGGATATTTATTTGATTATACCCAGAAAATCCATCCATAAATGAAAATATTTCACATCCGGCGCATTCATCAATTATCTGATCAATAAAGGGTGTAGGATAGTTGTCTTTTGGACAAGCTTGATTTACATCCTTGTAATCGACGCACACTCTAATCGTTCCTTGTTTTTTCATCGCAAGAACAATATTCGATACCCAATCGGTTAGAGGAACAAGGTAAATAAAACTAGCATGGAGAAGTTTTCAACTTCTGCCTTGATGGAAACAACTTTCTTGGGGTGCACCTACCATAGCCGTTGTCGTACCGGTTTGACATCTGGATACATATTAATTTCATGTTCAACTATGCTCGAGTCAATACTTGGCATTTCATCATATGACCAAGCAAAGACATCTCTAAACTCGCGAAAGAGAGCGCTATATATTTCCATTTCTAAAGAAGAACAAGATTTGCCGACATGAATATTCTCTACAACATCTATTTTGGTTAAGATATTTATGGCAGTAGTCTCTTCGATATTGGATAGGTTTCTCTGAGAATCCACCGTATTTACAGTATTCGTGAGAAAGTCAAATACTGAAGGATGGTGTAGGTTGCTGGAATTATCTTCTTTCCAGTTCAGAAGATGGGAACGATGGTGGTAATCTTCCCATGGTGCCCTGTCAATCATCATCGATTGAATGATTCCTTCGTCTCTAGAGTGTACTTGCGACCAAGGATCTGAAGGGGTGCCATATTCCTTAGACCTATCTATCCAAACGCTTGATGAGTGTTGATACAGGTCTGCCACCCACGCTGAAAACATTGATTGCTATAATATTTCCAGGGGGGGTTAGAGGCAATACCTGTGGATGATCGATTTTAACATCGTTTTTTGACATCTTTTGAATGGAAGATATCATATTACACGTTCCTACGTTAGCCACTTCCGCCAAAGTTGTTGGAGGTGGTGGGGTAAAAGTTCCCATTAATGTGGGGTCTTTTAGTAGGCCTACTCCGATATTCTGAAGCGTGCTAGGGCTTCCATGGATCATCGGAATGCTTCCTGTAACTTGCGAACTATTGGGGAGAAAAGTTTGTTGGTTGATGATTATAATTCCTCCTTGGGAAGGAAATGAAATTTTCCTAAAGTAGGTCGACACAACGGCTGCCATGGCATATATCCAGGGTCTTCCCAGTAGGATGTTGTGATCGAGGTTTCCGTCAATGACCTCAACATCGATTTCTACTGTTTTGCCCCACAGTTCAACTTGCATGTTACTTAATATCCCATACAGGGTGTATGTTCGTCCATCAAATGCTTTCAATGTCATCGAAGATTGCGGCAAGGACGGAGACCCTAGAGTTTTCCAGTAACTCATCGACATTATACATGTGGATGCCCCCTCATCAATAATTGTTCTATGAATAGTTTTGTTTAGGGCTTTCACTTGAATGAGGAAAGCTAGTTGAGCTAGTAACTAAGGGTTGTATCCTTTGTGATTAAAAGATACAAGCTTGGAATCAGTTGGGTCAATCCCACCTATTACTGATAATAAAGCCTGCTTTTGGGAGGGGCGATTTTGCAGTACCTCAAGAGTCGACATCACGGAGGGCGATTGAGCTAAATCCTCCACTATATTATAGTGTTGTGCTGCTCTAGCACGAGGATTAAACGTCGATTTGTGTACTACTCCCTTTGGCGATTTTATTGTTAATTCAAGAATGATGGGTGGCACAACTTCGGTCGAAGTTGTTGTTGAACTACTAGGTTGATCATTATTCTTGTTTTTCAACATCTGTGGATTCCCGTAATCTTTACTCCTTGTTGATATGAGAGCATCATTTAGTTGCTTTGAAACTGACAACGTTAGCACTTGGGACAGGCAAGCATTTTTTCTAGCAACCAGATTTGTTCCTAGGTTCAGAAACGGATCAGTCAATACAACCGAGGTTTTTGAACTTTTGAAGAATTTTCTAAGTTCATCTTTATATGGATAGTCTTTGGTCCAGTGATCCTCATCACATATATTGCATGGACATTTTGGTTTCCTATCCCCTGAAGGGTTTGCAGAAGATTTTTTAGGAGATGAGTCCTGCTAGTTTTTCTTCTTCACTTTTTTTTTCTTCTTGCCTCCCAGTTTCTTGGGTTCTTTGCCTTTATCTGTTGACACGGCATTTACTTCCGAGGCTAGAAGTTCCTCATTTTCATTTTGACTTGAAACCGTGCAGCCCTTTTTCGACGTAGCCTTTATGGTTTTAGTGCTTGTCGTACCTATCACGCCATCACCGGCATGAGAGTCTTTGTTTGATTTAGGAGGTGGAGGAACGAAAAATTCTGGTCTAGGAGCATCAGGGATTTTGTCGTAGAGCATGCCAGACTCAGTATAAATCAAGTCTAGATATTGTGCACGAGCAATGACTTTCTCTTCAATGACGACTCCTCCCTTTGCCACATCTTCTGTAATAGTAGATAAGAGTGACTTAATAAACCATTCAGCCAATAGCTGATTGGGAACATACATTTTTACCATTCTACGATGACATCACCATTCATGAATATGATCAGATATGTGAGTGGTCGTCGTTTGTTTGAAATTGGTAAGTAGCTCAGTTCTTGTTTCGTACCTTATGGGTAACTGAAAATGGGTTAAAAAGGTTGCGGCTAGGGTACTAAAGTTATCAAATGAAGCTCTAGGCAATTCGATATACCACTTTGCTGCCGGACCAGTTAGTGTTCGCTGAAAGAGGCGAAGCCTGATCGAATCATCATTGAGAGTGTTGGATGAACACCATAGATGAAAGGTCATCACATGATTCGATGGGTCTTCACCCAGATTTCCATTAAATTTAGGAATATCAGACAGAAGTTTATGCGGAATCGCCGGCCACCAAGGGGCGTAGGCAATTAGGTCATTTGTTAGTCGATTTAGATCTGGTAACTCTAAAGTTGCCACAAAAGGCAACTATTGATTCAGGCTTGGTTGAGCATACCCAGGATAAGATGGAATCGCTTGAGTAGTTGGTATTTGCATACCAGCATAATGAATTTGATGTTGGTAACTTTGGTAAGGTTTATGGGCATAACCATTATGATATGGTTGATACGGCTGCCCATTACTTGCAAAGACTTGTTGCTCATATACTTGGTAAGCTTGTTGGAATTGCGGTTGTTGGTATTGCACGAGCCATGGTTGTGAAGTCATGGGCTGTTGTCCAGTACTGACTGTTTGACCAAGATGGGGGTTGGTGATCCCCATTTGAACCTGTGCCATTCCACTAGTTGGTGATTGCGGTTGTGTTGTAGGTACAAGGGGTTGTTGCATTATAACTTGTGAAACTTGAGGTTGCAATACAACTGGCAACGCTTATAGTTGCGATACTACCATAATAGTCGGCGTAGTGTGGATATTTTTCATAGGTAAACTTTTTTGCATTGAGCATACAACTCTTGGTTGTTGAGGCAGCATTGGCACCCAACCGCTAGTTGTGATTCCAGCATAATCCAAATTTTGTTGTGAACTCACGCATGGTTGTCCTTCCGAGGAAGGCAATGAAAGGGTATATGACCCTCCATATGATGGTAATCCCGTACTCAAAGGAATGATTTGCCTTTGGGGACCAAATCTCAAAATGTCTTGTTCATAGATGGCTTAAAACCATGGGGGCTTCATTGAGGGAATAATACCATACTAGATGCAGTCATGTTGGGGAATATGTACTGAGGGAAAATAACATAATATATTGAGCATATAATATAGGGTAAAGGGTTTTTATATTGACACGTATTAAAAATGGAGCTCAAAGCTAATGAAAAAATATAAAGTGGTGTAAAAAATATTAATGAGAAAATGGATACCTACATTATCTAGTGATAGTAGGTTTTTTTTTTTTAATTGGAAAAGTGTATTGGGTTTGTATTGGTAGGGGGCTAAATAATGTGATTTTTAGAGGTATTTTCCAATATGTAGTCATATTAAGGGTATTGTTTAGTTTACCACGAATGCATGTGATATGTCATAGGTTCATTAGGTGAAGCCCTCGTGCTTAAAACATAACTTGTTGAGCGTTAGTCAAATGTTCGACTAGGGGCATGACATTATTTCCAGGTCCAAAGGATGTGTGTTCTAATAATTGGACACAGGGAAACTTGTAATCAAAGCAACCATGTCTTCAAATAATGCATACATCTTAGAAGGTGATAGTCAACATTGTTATTTGAGTAATACTAAAGAAATTTGGCTATGGCACAAGAGGTTGGGACATCTTAGTTCAATAAATACTTAAACTAAGAAAGAAGGGAGTTTTTTGTAACATAGTAGATATCATACCTCCTGAAGACAACATATGCAAATCATGTCAATATGGTAAGTAGTCAAGAGTTCAATTCAAAGAAAAAAGAGTATTCTTCATAAAGAGCCCTTGAATTGATTCATATAGACTTATGTGGACCTATGAATAAGAAATACCCTAGAGGTGAGCATTTTTTTATGCTATTTATTGATGAATATATTAGAATGTGTTGACTTGGTCTTCTAAAATTTAAAGATGAATATTTTGAGAAATTTAAAATATTGAAGGCTATGGTTGAAAATGAAATGGATTTCAAAGTCAAATGTCTCAAATTTGATAGAGGAGGCAAATTCATATTAGATGAATTCTTTGATTTCTATGATCAACATGATATCAAAAGATAATTCTCTATAGCTGAAAATCCTCAAACAAATGGAGTTGCAAAAAAAATGTACATAATTTTTAAGGTAATGGATCATGCAATTCTTGATGAATTTGGAGTGTCTCATACCTTGTGAGGAGAATAAATGCAAACAATGTTCAACATACTCAACAAATCCTATGTAAGAGTTAACAATGACAAAACATTGCATGGACTATGGTATGGAAAACTTGTAACTTTTAAGTACTTTAACATATTTGGAAGTAAATGTTATGTCAAAATAAATCATGACAAACTTATTAAATGTGAACCAAGTGTAGATTAAGGCATTCTTCTCAAGGACTCTTCTAGAAATAGAGGGTACACATGTTACAATAAAAGTATTCATAAAATTGTTGAATGTATAGATGTTACAATAGATTAAGGATCTGTATGCCCCAAAAATAGAAGTGATCTGATGATGAACATCCTAACACCAAAATGAAATAAATTGTAGGAGAAGAAGAAGAAGATAAATAATGAAATGAGATAGATAAAATTCCATCTAGGTATGTGTAGAAAAAACATCCTAAAAGTCAAATACTAGGTGATAAAGAGGTCAGAGTATAAACTAGAAGGAAATTCATTGGATCCTCTAGTCATTTAGCTTTGATATCTACAATTGAAACTGAAAGAAAAAAAATGTACATCAAGAAATCCAAGAGGAATGTTGGATTAAATCCATGAATTAAGAACTTAAGCAAATTGAAAATAATCATACATGGGATATGGTTCCAAGGCTACAAAAGAAAAAAGTATTGAGTACAAAATGAGTATTTAAGAAAAACATAGACAGAAATGGAGAAGTAGTCAGGAATGAGGAACATCTTCTATAAAAAGGGTTTGTTGAACATGAAGGATTAGTATTCTCTAAAAAGGGTATGCTGAACATGAAGGAATAGATTTTGAGACGTTTTCACATGTGGCCTGCCTTGAGGCCATCAAAATGTTCCTAGAATTTTCTAGTTTATGAAAATTTAATGTATATCAGATGGATGTTAAACTTTCCTTTTTGAATGGAGATCTAGAGGAAGAGGTTTGCATTGAAAAACCTGAAGGGTTTATACTTGAAAATGAAAAAAATATCATATGCACACTCAAAAAGGCTTTGTATAGGTTAAAACAAGCTGCATGATTTTGGTATTATTCTCTTCACAAACATCTTCAAAAAGAAAGCTTCAAGAAAGGATCAAGAGATAAAAACTTATATATCAAAGGAGAAAAGGATAAACTCATGGTGCTACTCATTTATGTTAAAGATATCATATTTGCTAGAAATGTTGACTCAATGAGTCAAGGGTTTGTAGCAGCCATGAAACATGAATTTGAAATGTCCCTACTTGGTGAACTAATATTCTTTCTTGGATTATAGGTACATCAATATATAGATATCATCTTTATTTCTCAAACTAAGTATCTAAAAGATATCATGAAGAAATTTGGGCTAGAGGACTATAAATGTTTTTATAAACTTATGGTAACAAGTTGTAATCTCAACAAAGATGATGATTCCCCAAGAGTTAATCAATCTGAATACCGATCTATGATTCGTAGTTTACTCTCTCTTAGAGGTACCGTACCAAATATTCTGCATGCAATTGGTATAGTTGGACGCTTTCAAGAAAATCCTAAGGAGACTCATCTCAAAGAAGTGAAAATAATCTTCAAGTATATTCAAACAACTCTAGACTTTGGATTATGGTATCCAAAGAATACAAATTTTACACTCCAAGCATATAAATATGCCGATTGGGCTAGGAGAATTGATGATCACAAAAGTACTAGTGGTGTAACCTTCTTCTTGGGACAATGATTAGTTTCTTGGTTCAGCAAAAAAGTATAGCTCTATTGCCTTATCAATTGCTAAATAAAAATACAATGCAGTTGCAACTTGTTGTCCACAAAGTATTCAAATGCTACTAGATATTCAACTCAATTGTTCACAACATGTGCCTATTCTTTGTGACAAAAAAATATCCATTAGTATATCTAAAAATATGGTTATGATTTCAAAGACTAAGCACATTCCACTAAAGTATCATTTTCTCAAAAAGCAAGTCATGAAGGAGAAATTAAAGTTGGATTATATTCCTTTAAGAGAATAAATTGTAGATCTATTTAGTAAACATCTTCCTAGTGATTTCTTTGAATACCTTTTACAATGGTTGGGGATGATCTCTGCTTCTTCTCTTTCTTATTTTTCTCTACTAGAATAAGGGGAGAATGACCTTGGGTAGGGGGTTATTGTATGATGATTTATTCTTGATGCATCTTCTTGATATGAGTCTTTAATTCCATCTATCATATGTATGCATTGTTGTATCCCTATAGTATATTATTCTACCTATTGGATGGTTTGTTAGTTAGATGCTCTTGGTATAAATCATGGATCTCATATGGTAAAGAGAGAGTCATGATAATGTATGTATCAATCAACAATCGTGCATCTTTTATCATGGGTCATCATGTAGTCCTTAGTCCATTGGATGAGTATCACTTAATTTAAGCATACATGGAAAGGTGTCAATCCATTTTTATATGCATAGTCTCTAATAGTTGGTATCTACAACAACTTGGTGATATTTCCGGGTCATCATGTAGTCCTTAGTCCATTGGATGAGTATCACTTAATTTAGGCATACATGGAAATGTGTCAATCCATTTTTATATGCATAGTCTCTAATAGTTGGTATCTACAACAACTTGGTGATATTTCTAGCCCAGTTATGTGTTCCAAGGGAGATTGATCAACAAGGAAGAGAGCATAACATGTTAGCATACTACTTTTACAACTTGATTTGCCATTTTCCATTAATGTCAAAGGGGGAGAGAAGGACTTGATGACCTTGTGTTTCATAGGAATTTGAAATCAACGGCAAAGGGGGAGAATGTTGGTAGCATGGTTGGCATTGATGTCAAAAAGTCAATTAGGTTGTCAATCATAACAAGTTTTGAATGAGTTCTGGGTAGAGGATCCTGGTAACACAACTGTCTAATTAAACAAAATGTGTTATAATGTGTCCTACAGAGCATGTGACCCATGCTACAACATAGTTCTCAAGAAAAAAATGCGTGATAATGCATATAGGTGATGAAATTTAAAAACCACAGGAAAAGAGCATTGAATTGCTTAAGTATTCATCTCTGCAAGGATGACTAACGTTCAATGGATATGGTTAACATTACCATAAAAAAATACACGGTTTTGCCCAAGGTAATTGAAGGATGGAGAGCCTACAAATCGAGTAAGAGTTGTGGGATCAATCTGGATTAAAAATTAAAATTTTCTTCTTTTATTTGGTTCTATGAATCTGGATTAAAAATTAAAATTTTCTTCTTTTATTTGGTTCTACTATTTTGGCACAAGCTTGAAGGAGGCGATGATGACAGTATACAAATGCAGGGCATGATCAACTGATATAATTTGATTGTAAGAACACATTTCACCGAAATCCAAGCCTTTTAGATTTGACATATATGAATTTCTATGATTATTTTTTAGTAAAGTCTTGTTACAGATTAGATTTGATCATAGAGGTTTGGATGAATGCGTGATGTATTTTTTTTGGACAATCAAATATTTAAGAACAATGCACATTATATTCTTCTTGGAGGTCATTTTAAATTTATGTGCACTATTCATTTAGATCTATCTTGTATGCATAATGTTCATAAGTATTTATCAATGGTTTTGCAGCTATAGATCTTGTTTGAGTTGTTACTATACTTGATTGCTCTGAGTTTATACAAAATTAATTAGTGGATTTATTGTTGAGATAAGCGACAAAAGCTTAATTGGCAAAGTTTTATTATGAATTTAACGGTGTTGATAAATGTCCATCTTGTAGGAGTGTAATGACCTTCGTTTATTTCCATGCTTAAAGGACTCTAGTGACAAAGCCTTTTTCTTTCTCAGGGTGTGGTTCCTAGATGTTAAGGACTTAGGTAGAGGTTTTTGTAGACAGAATTTTGCAGAGATCACTTGCTTGTCTATGCCTAAATTTAAATGTGGGCACTAGTAATTTGTTTATGAATTTGTGCACTTGTAATACATAGTGGATGGAGGATTTTGTAGAAACTAATATCTAATTTATTCAACCTGTATGTTTGATCTATTGGAGATGTATTTATATGACAAAGATTTTGTATTGAGGTGCTTGCTACAAGGGTTACAATGTATATTACAAAGATTGGTGCAAAGGTTTTTCTATAACAAAGTATGTCAGTGAATATGATGAGTAATGTATGAGTGAATGGAGTTAGTGTATATTGTTGATTGTTCTTTGAGTTTCCATTTGCAGAGGTTGAAATGCACAAGGCAGAGGCTTAGTATTGATTGTTTCAAAGGTTTAGTTGTATATTTCAAAAGTTATTTTGCATAGTACTTTGGCAGATATTTTGTTGTCCATGAATCTAATATGCATGTGATCATACAATATTGAGTTTTTTGATGTTTTAAAGTGATTGCAAATAATAAGCTAGTTGCAGGGTTTTTGAAGCAACGCAGTGAATGCCAATAGGGGCTTGTTATGATAGAGTGCTTAATTGACATATTTTGTGGCACTAATGCTTATAGATATCAATGATGATGCTTCTTTGAGTAGTTGCTTTTTGTCTTTATTACTATTATGCAGAGATTTGGTTGATAATAGTTTCATTATGAGTTGTTTACTTGGGATATGATGTCTTGAGTTGCAATGAGCAGATTAAGAAGAGGAGTGGCTTTGTATTCAATAAACATAGTGGGTCCAATATGAAACATTTTTTAAACATGGCTTACTAGAACAGTGATTCCAGTATGAAAGATTTTAAAACATGGATGAAAAGAGGTCAGAGGGGTAGTGGCTTCCTCCTAGTAGCTG
Source organism: Pinus taeda (assembly GCA_000404065.3). Lineage (NCBI taxonomy): Eukaryota > Viridiplantae > Streptophyta > Pinopsida > Pinales > Pinaceae > Pinus > Pinus taeda. Next base: position 27,688 of record APFE030347289.1, read on the forward strand.
CTGGAGAATATAATGGAGATAAGAGCATGAGCACTGGAAAAATGGTGCACCAGTGCAAGATGTAAATAATTTTCTTTAATAACAATATAGGACTAAGCAAATAATAATAATAGTGATTGTTCAGAGTTTGGTTTTCCACCTAAAAAATCAAGTGTCCCATGTGATGATGCTTTTCTTGATCCATTGATGCTCTTTATGATTTATATGTTTTTATGTAGTATTCACACTTTACATATGTTATCTTGCAATGCTTAACTCAATTGTGCATTAACATCACAAAAGAAAAGTAAAAATATTAATTGACCCCAGCCTGCTCTTAGTATTTCTAACAAAAATGTTGATCATGACAATAATATGATGCACAAAAATTAAAATGATGCAAAAACATTCAAAATGGCATTGAAATCTTATTTTTCAAACATTTTTAACATACTGAAAATGCAAATCTATATATAAAATAAGAAACTATCACAAATAGAGAAGTAAAAATTATATTTCAAGAAACATGCAATGATAATAAGAATGAAAAATTGATGCAAAGTCAAGGCAAAGGACGATCTGCCCTATAGCATTGTGTTTTGCATCATACATATTTTAATAAAAAAATTTCCCGAAGTGTTTTAGTTTTTATTGAACCAAGGCTTCTATTATTATGAAGATCATGGAAGCCTTTTGGGAATTTGAGAATATTTTGGGCATTGGAGATTCCATAGAGAAAAAAAATGAGGTTGAAGGTACCATCCTAGTGTCACATATATATTCATTCAAGAGCATTATATAGATCAAGCTTTCAAGAGTTTAACATGTTAGTTAGAAAACTTGAAATTGGGTGGGGTTGATGACAACTATTCCTCCAACCAGCCAACTAAACCTAATTGACAATGTGATAAGAATTTATGAGATGACAACTATTCCTCCAACCAAACTAAACCTAATTGACAATGTAATAAGAATTTATTGAAATGACAACTATTCCTCCAACCACCCAAACCAATTACCTAATAAATTATAAAAATAATAAAAAGCTGCAATATCTCTTTAGAAAATCATTTAATATGATGTACTATCTCATTAGAATATGAACATAATTAATGACAATATCCTGTCGGCATATCACTCATTAATTTTCGTACTTTTCTTTTAATATTTAATTATTTTTAAATTAAGCTAAATGTATACTTATTATGTTTATATATTTAAGAAATCTAGTATTTAGATTTATTGAATATTATTAATAATGACGATGCCAAATGATTCATCTTCAACAGCGGGCTGCGGTCTCGCTAATTTTGTTTGGAGGCCAGAAAAATAACAAACGTGCCACAAAATGTTTGACATTAACTCCCTTTCATTTTATAAACGACGTTCGTTGTAAATGTGTGACCATAGTGCGAGAACCGTGGCAGTCTACCTCCACGCACCTATGAAACTTAATAGATATCCCCTGAAAGTAATTTAGATTTTCTTTCAACTTTAATGGCGATAATCAACACAGCACAGATGTGAACATAAATTACATCCAAAAGAGTCCAATATTTACAATGTAATATTTAATCCTTAAGAAAGGGTTGAGTCTGCGTATCGACTCAACATTTTTTACACGTGTCACTGCAATCAGGTTCGTCAGAGCTTTTAAAATCCACTGCACTGCATCCTTGCCTTAATGAATTAGAGGCACAGAGAATACTGAAGAGACAGAATAAACTGTTACTGCATAATAACTGCAGTCATTATGCCATCAACGACGAGTATAAGAGGTTGAATCGTTGAAAAGATCGTAATCCGAAGGAAGGGGAGAGGGCAAAGAGGCACCTGTGTTAATGGCATGAGGGGTAAAAATTGGTTCTGCTTTCATGTGCAGCAGATGTTAGTATGGCGAGTAGAAATAGTCTGGCTGGGGCGTACACAGTGGGAACTCGTGAAATATATTTGGAGATAACAGAAGCGGAGATGGCAAGAAGAAGTTGGGCGATAAAGGAGACATCGAACCATACTGAATGGTCGGAGATAACAAGGATTGCCGAGGAGAATACCGAGATCGGTCGTTCCCCGAAAGTTCAGAAGGATTATCTTCTTTAACGGCGAAATCAGGTCCCCCGCGTGAAGGACGAGGAGAAGCAACAACCTCGACCAAATTAGGGTTTCCTGGTAGAGAAGTGTGACAAGTTTGAGATTGAATCGAGGGCATAGTGGAATTGCCGTGGTTATCAACTCGACCAGTGAGACTTTGCACCAGAATTATCTTCTTTAACGGGGAAATCAGCACCCCCACATGGAGGACGAGGAGAAGCAACAACCTGGACCATATTAGGGTTTTCTGGTAGAGAAGTGTGACAAGTTTGAGATTGAATCGATAACGAGGCAGAGGGCATACTGGAATTGCCGTGGGTGTCAACTCGACCAGTGAGACGTTCGACGAGTGTCATGAACTCCCCGGCTTCTGTGTGTATGACCTCAGGAGAACGCATGTATATAATCACAGGGTGCCTGTATGCCATGGCGGGCGCCGGCAGCCGCGGCTTCCGGATCTTGTTAGAGTCCTTCAAGCTCTTGAGCGGCACAGGGCGTGGACCCTGCAATTCCCGCTTTGGCGCTTTGGCTTGCTGCTGCGGATAACTCATCCCTCCCTTACCTTTCTGCTGAATCAATTCCAATACCGAATCGGCTCCAGCTAATTTGTTGTCCTCACTGATTCCTCTAACGGTATTGTTAACAACGGCGGCTTTTCTGACTGGAGAGCGAACAGCCAAATTTCTAGCAAATACTGACCACGCAACACTGACCACGCAACCAATCGCTGAAACCATGTTCCCTTACAGTTACAAATAGAAGGAATTTCGATGGCTGCACTGCTTTGGGGTTTTGTCGTCTTGCAAGTAGGGTGGGATAATCTAAGTCAATATACTTATCACTCGCTATTTATTGATTGCCGAGTATGTAGTTGCAACTTGCAGGGCGACCCAATCGACAAGGATCGCCCTGCCAAAAAAGTCAAAGAAATGTGTTGGCCACAAAGATATTAAAACATACTAGAAGTTTCCAGGGCCCCGCCTTTACTCCTTCGTAATCCTTGCGTATATAGTACCATCTTTATCACTAATCACTAATCACCGCCTCTGATGTGAGATTATGACGCCTTAGAAAATTTTGCGTCAAAATAATCTTTGGTGTGTGGGCCGGGCCCGGCCTTTACTCCTTCGTAATCCTTGCGTATATAGTACCATCTTTATCACTAATCACTAATCACCGCCACTAATGTGAAATTATGACGCCTTAGAAAATTTTGCGTCAAAATAATCTTTGGTGTGTGGGCCGGCTATTAAATTCTGAATCGTTGAATTCCTCATCATGTCTTTTCTAGAAAAGCGCGAGGAGAAGTTCCCTCCTTTCCTCCCTTTAACCACCAGGTATTCCTTTATTTTCTGTTCCGCCATCGACATACAGAGCTCGAATAAAATAAAAACAAAATCTTTCTCTTTATTGTCATCTAATGAACTAACACCCTCCGTACAATTTGGTTCAAAAATAGGGAAGACGGTAAAGGTTAGCTTAAAAATATAAGCTCACATATGCATTAACTTGTATTAATTTGTTTTAAGGTCACATGTATTAACGTGTATCAATTTGTTTTAATTTCACATATGTATTAACTTGTGTCAATTTGTTGTAATGGTAACTTATCAATTTGTTTTAATTTCATATATATGTATTAACTTTTATTAATTTGTTTAATTAATTAGGTATTAATTTGTTTAATTAATTACAAGATTTTTTTAACAAGTCATAGGAAGTTTTATTTACTTTAAAATAAGATATACAAATTTTTAAGCTATAGATTTAACAAATTATTCTTAAATTAAATAAAATTACTTCATTATTTATAAAGTTAAATTATAATTTGTCAATTTAATATTTTTCAAAAGACAAATCAATTACTAGAGTTTTACTAATAATAATGAAAAGATCATAATCTCACTCAAAATTGAATTTATTGTTAAAAAATCCAAACTTAGAAAATAAATCAAAATTCAAACTTTATTTTCTTTAATGTAGATAAAGTTTTTTTTGTTTAAAGGCTAGCTTGTTCATTAGATTAAAGAAGCATTACAAGGAGTCTCGCTTTATTGCACTTCTTTGCGCAATGTGAGCCCAGAGGAGAAACACAAGTATAATGTCTTGAGATTACAGCAGCATAGATCCATCTAAGTATAGATCTAACATGAGCCTAGAGAGTTAATTTTCATAGTTTAAACTGTATTTTTGAATGCTAAATAGAGCACATACATATACATGATCAAATACACATTATAAAAACCTTAATTTTTTCATCATATATAAGTAATTTTTTTAAATGATATATATAATATATAGGTTACATTAAAATATTTTACATCACAGTATATATAATATATAACTATTTTACTTAAAATTTTTTATTATTAATATTTTTAAGTATATGTCAATTTTTAATCTTATTAAATATTTTATTATATCCCGCCTTGAATATTTTTATTACAACATTAAATACTTTTTTTAATATATATATATATATATATGATATATATAATTATATAATATATATATATATATATGAAGTTGATATAGACATAAATTAATTAACATATAATTTCAAATAATTTATGTAAATTTCTTGTTGAAATATTTTTGAAAAGTATAACATTTAAACATCTTACACAATTTTTTTCTATCATAACTGACACTATTTTTCTATTTAGAACATATTTTTTTAAGGAAAAGAGAAAGACAGGAGAGACTTACACATCCCCTCACGATTGTAAAATTAACCTTTACGCTAAATAAGCTTCTCCTCATTAGTGCATTAATTTTGACAAAAATAAACCTACAGTTACTTTTGAGGTATAGACACTGAAATTATTGTCTTCTCGAGACAAGTTCAAAAAATTTTGTGTTGCAGATTATACATTACACGCATAACGAACTAAAACAAAAGGGAGTAAATTGCGAGGCTGACTTATTGTAACCAAGGTTCAGGCCTATCCCCGAGGAGACAGGTTACCATGCCTTGAAGACCAGTTGACCATGGAGTTTGGCTTTGACTGATGTTTGTTGAATTACACTTTCATTGTGAACCACGACATCCAATCCTACGTTGTGAACTATCTGCCTTCGACTGGAGGCCACGAGCTTTGCCTAGACACACCAACCACTTAGGTCCTGAGAAGCCACGACTGCAACCCGTTTTGACCATCCTCAACCAGCAGAACAATGCACCATCCAGTGGCCTTGCCACCTTCTCCAAGTGGTCCTGACCCTCTAGCCCAGAGTCATTGTTTCCATGACCGATACTCTACATGCTTTCCATAATTCTAGGCCAAAACACCTTGCCAATGTTCAAAGCCATAAACGCTTCATCAAGCAGGTGCCAGACACTCAACAACCTGTGCCACTCTGATTGAAATTAAGATATAGTCATATGCAACATGGGTCCATCGTGAAAAGACAACTTCACATTCACTGACGAAGTGAGATAGTGAGGGAGAGCTAAGGTCTGAGCCAAAGTACCATTAGTAGGCACACCAGTTGAAAGGAGCTTCAAACTGTTCAAGAATTTGGATGGAGGAATCCCATGAAGTTGCATTACTGCAACTAAGCTCCATGTCTGCGAGACCCATTGGACTCCCAATACAGGGTTAGAGTGAGAGAAGATGATACTTAAAACTACCAATGACACGGTAACATACCCTTGTCATTCCCAAAGAAGTTGGAAAGGTGACAGAGATCCTTCGAGGAATGAATTCTTGTAAAAGACACTGACACTCACGCAGAGTGATACCCTGAGTCATGCGTGGGAGCATCCATGGACGATCATAATTCTGATCCATAATGAGAAGGTGATCGAGGGCGTACACCCACTTGCACGGAGAGAAATATCGGTTCACCTGAACCTTAGTTGCCATCTCCTATCAAAATGAAGTTATGAGTCATAGAGAATTATCATCCGCCATGGGGGTTTGATGTAGGTAAAGTTAATAAAATTTATTTAACACAATTTTAAATAAATTAAAATTTAGATGATAATGTCCATGGTGTCTTGGATAGATGGTGATCAAGTACTTTGTTTTTGTTAAGGCACTCCTTAATGTGTAGTTATTGGTTCAATTCCTGGTCTCCATCAAACAAGTTAAATTTTTTTTTTTAATTAGTATTAATAATTTAAAAAAAAAATTAATATATGAGTTAAAGATATACACATTAAAAAAAAATGTAACAAGATTTTTAACTATAGAGATTTACCTCTATTTTACCATGAAGATTCTTAGTTTGTAACTAGACTTTGTTACAATACCATGGGTCAATATCATGGATTACTAATACCTCATGTAAAAATAAATCATATGTAACAACTCTTAGTTGTATGTAACACTCTATTGACCTAAGCTAAGAAAAACTAGGTTTGATATGTAACAGTGAAAGTAAATACTTTATTATTAAATAAAATAATTTAATCACTTGGAAATGCGAGACACGAAGAGATGGGATTCTTGCCAATTCTCATTGGTGAATGGGAATGTATAATTCTTTCATGATAAGACTTCTAGATCCAAATCTAGATAAACTTAATGGATTTGGAGATAAACATCCATTAAGTTATTTAGCTGGAGAAAGATGCTAAGTTAAGAAAAAATATAAAGCCTTGCAGGAGATAAAGGCAAGATTTTCTGAGAAAAAGCCTCACGAGAGATAAAGGCAAGCTTTTCTGGGAAAAGCCTAGGCAAATGGATAAAAAGGATCCATAAAAGCAAGACACCGCTAATGGAAACCATATCATGAAAGAGGGTATTAAATACCCATGGAAGAGTTCAATAAGAGGCAGTTGATCCATGGCAAGAACTCTCGGCTCGGGGTGAACTCGAGAAAGCGAGATCCATGGCAAGAACTCTCAGCTCAGGGTGAAATCGAGAAAGCGAGCTCTAAGTTGGGTGATGGTACTCGATTTTTTCAAGTGACATTTATTTCAGATAGTGTGGTTTGCATGGGATGTTTTGTATGTTGGCTCCTTACTCTCTATGTTGTCAAGTCATTTAGCATCTTAGATAATTTGTTTGGGTTGTCTTTGCTTATGAGATGATTGAATAAATTGCATATGACCACTATGCATGAGTAGAATTGCTTGTGTTGACTTTGTTGCTGAGATGTTTATATAAGGATGCATGTGACAATTATGACATATACATGTAATCCAAGTTAAATTTAGTGAAGGAACATAATATGTGGGTTTTAAGCAATAATTGTTATGTTGTCACATCTTTAAACTTGAGTGTTATCTCGGTTTTTAAGATGGTGAATAATTATGCATGAGACACTATGTATGATGAATAATTATGTTTTAAGTTGTGAAATTGTATAGCTTGTTGTTCAGGAGGATTATGCTATGCATTATGCATCATGGGGTGAATTGCATCCATTAAGGCTCGTTTAGCTAATAATTCATAATTCTTAAGATATATGTCAGCAATACTTTCTACTATACCAATAGGACTATGCACATGCTAGCTACAGTGTATTTATGCTAAGATTTCCATTAATGCTTGTACAGCGTCATCAAAGGACTCAAATACAAATGCATAACCTTACCATGTTGAATGCCCACGATTCTTTCCTCCGAGTTGTAATGTATCGATAGGAATTTTTGAAGAGTTATTTCGTAATGTTGTAAATAATTCTATTAATGGAAACTAAGGGTCCAATAGTAGATCCAATAGGTAGTTAGTGGTGTGGTGCCAAGGGGGTATGTGACATCATAACTCGTGTTGAAATGACACATGTTCATATACTTTTTTTTTAATTAGTCAATTTAAAATTAAAAAGGAAAGAAAAACATAATTACTTTGGGGATGAATCTCAATCTTTAATAATAGCTAATATCAATATTATTCTAGAATATTAAGTGGAGGTTAAGCTCCTATCATTTATTTAATAATTATTAATCATTAAATTAGAATTCCTAAAATCTTATTCCAAAGTAAATGCCTATTGACATAATTATAATTTTTGTAATTTTATTATTTAAAATATTTCATTTAATATAATTTTCATATAAGT